>SADC01000977.1:0-52783 GCA_004194705.1 Ditylenchus dipsaci
TTGCCCAGGAGGGATCACTAACTTCAACATTGAGGGTGTTTTGAACTACATCCCCATAGACAATCAAGTCTCTTATGGAGGTAGAGCTATTAAAGCCCAAAAAGCAATTCCACTTGCTACATCCAAGAGTTGTGTGACATTGATTTAACCTACCTGCTGAGTTTTTTCTTTGCATGGTCCAGTGTGATGATTCTTGTGGCCACCTTTGTTGCTCTAATGGTTTTTATAAAACTTTTCCCCCATTCAGGATGTGCAGAGTAGCTAAAAAGAATTTTCTTCAAACTATTTTTTTTGTGTTGTGTGTGCCATTGAAAGATCCATCAAGAAACTTCTTCTGGAGGTGGAGTGTCGACGATAGTGTCGACAATGAACAAAAAAAAAAAGTATATATGACTAATATTTTTGTAATCATTTTCTCGTAAAAATTGCACTTTGCTCTTCCCTTATTTCTCTATTTTTAGCTAAACTACGTCTTTTTAAGCAAGGCAAAAGCACTAAATAGGATTCATTCTTTCTTTTCTTCTCTTTTCATTTTCTTTTTGGTTTGTATTGTTCAAAATCTATTGTGTTTGTGCTAAATAAAATTTCTGTAGAAAATCTTGAAATCCTAAAGAGTATTTTCTCTACAAAGTTTTGAAAAAGTTGACTTTTTGAAAGGTTATATCTCACCACTTAATTTTTTGAGGAATTTTCTAAAACGGGTCTGCAGCGCACTTTGTAAATGTTATCGAAATACTGTATACTTAATAAAATATTTTATCACTTGAAGTCCTTGTCAATATCTCAAAATGATCTCACAGGTGTTTGGAGCCAAACGATGACTACTCCAACAATTAAAAAGTTATGAAACCCATGTAGAACCCTTAGGAGTTGTCAATAAGTAACCGCAAACTTATGGACCAACCCAATACCTGCCCTATTAAAATTAAAAAGAAAAAGGCTTATACAAGATCTATCCGCGAAATTCTTCAATAAACATTGTGAACATTATTGAAGAAAGTATCTTATTTGGTCTGAAATTTGACTGAAATTGATATTCAGACAATCGAAAACATATTTGATAAGGAAATCTAATTTTGGATTTTGATGCTTTATTGGTAATTGAAAAAAGATGTAATCAGGTTGATATATTGTACGATTACCTCATCCGTCAGCTTCAGGCGACTGATGGCTGAGTTCATTTTATTTCAAGTTTCAATATTAAAATAACATACACATGTGCTGTAGTTGCTGGTATTGCATGAAGACTGAAACTCTCTAAAGCTTGGTTTTTATGATGGAAGGCGTATCTCGTTCCTAAATTGCATTTTAGCAAATTACTTGATTGTATATGAAAAAAGTTTACTCACCATTTAAGTCTAAATACATTGTCTCCCATGCTTTTTCTGTCTTTTTAGCTATTACTTTGAAAAAGGTTACAATAGTACTTTTGTCGACTTCTACGTAAAATGTAGTGTTTTCGCCTTCCGCCAGAACTACAAGGTTTGACCCTGTTGTGCTAAATAGAAAATAAAATAAAATAGTTATACAAGAGGAATAAAATTTGTCCCAATTTAAAAACTGTGCTCGTGTGGCTTTGTGGATTTGAAATTTCCGGGAAAGTTAGAAGCGGGAAAATTCATGAAAAATAGGGTAAATTCAAAAACTACGTCGGATTTCCAGATTTCCCAAATCCACCAACCCTACTTACGAGTGATTTGTGTGTAAGGTATGTGGGGGTGTGAGAATCTGAACTCCAAGCCCCTGAGCCCTCTGCGTCCCGAAGGGGCGGAAGGGGCTTATAGTTAGAGATGCAAGCACTCACTTACCTTAGACATTATTCCGAGAAAGACTCATGATCGAAAATTCATGAAGAAGCTCTTTTTACCACGGCTCATGTACAAAAATTCTGCTTGGAAACCACTAGATTTCAATTCTTGTTCTTCAAACTGAGAAATTTGTTGCTGCTTTCTGGTCAAGTTGCAAATACTATAGCCAAGACAACCAAATACAGAATGTTCTTGGCTCATTTTTCTCAAACAAATGAACAAATGAAAGTACAATTATGAAGACAAACTTCAAACTTTATATGCAAAAAAATAATGCGAAAATGGTTGCTTGCCAGCCATATCTTTGAAGTTGTTGTATTTTTTGTTAAGTGTTAAACTCATGGCTGCGGCACACGGTTTTCTTGTCATAAATCATTTTTAATACTGTTGTTTATGTATGTTGAATCACCTTTGAATGGATATTTTCACGAAAAGCTTGTTTTTATTGAACAAATATATGTAATTGTCTCCAACCCCAGTGTGAATCTTTAACACAAGAACACAAACAAGTTATCAGCGTGGTTGCTGAACCACTAGTATGGGTCCGAGAACCACCAAGTGAGTCCTGGGTCAACCCCCAGCGTGACTCCCCAACCACAAGGACACACGCGAATTACCAGCGTGTTCCCGAAACACCATAAATACTCAACAAACAGCGCCATTAGCCGCTATCGCGCCTTTCAGTCTGGAATATTGAATTTGATGAAAAAAACTATTTTGTCATATATATTTTTTCAACGGAAAGATTTAGTGTGAAAATTTCTTTTTTTTAGAATCTCTCCTATAATTATGAGTTATAGTGACATCACCCATATACTACATGAAGATCGTAATCCCATTTTTTTAAACAAAAAAGAAAATTTCTTTTTTCGGCAAAAATCGCCCTCTTTTGTAAAAACTTGTTTTTTTTCGTTCAAGTCATGAAGGATTAAAGGTGACCTTTGTTTTCAAACGGTCATCTTTTGTAGAAAAGTACCATTTTTTGTAGTGAAGGTAAAGCATCCTTGGTTGGTGTGAAAAGAAGCTGTTGTAAAAATTTATTCGTGGTCAGCATGGCCAATTATTCGATTCAGAATAGTCGATTTCAGCGAAAAAACAAAAAAAAATCCAAAACTATCTATCTGGTCAAAATTGACGAGCTTTTCAAGTTCCTGAAAAAAATTATTTGAAAAGCAAAAAATAAATTCCCGACGTTTTAAAATATTTGTTCATCGAAAGTGGCTTTGCTGAAAAAATACGGCTAGCTATTTATCACAAAAATGCAAATGTTTTTTTTATCAAATTTGGCAAAAAATAATAGTTACAATAACCAAAGTTATTTTTTTTCTAATTGATTAGTTTATCATATGTTGCCAGGTGGTGTCCATCCACCAAATCCTTTCTCCAATTCTTTGCCCACAGCAATAAGTAGACCTTCAGAATAGGCTGGACCGACCACTTGAATGCCTAGGGGCATGCCGTCTTGGGGTTCAACCCAAGGGGACAGGCTAGGGACGGCAGACCTAGGGCGTTGAAAAGTGTGGGATAGGAGTTGTTGAACGGCGTGAAATTGCCTTGCTTATGGTAGGGAGCTGTGCTACAAAAGGCTGGAAATAGAAGAATGCCTAAAATAGAATTTTGATATAGTTATCTAAAGCAGTATTTGCTGCCTACCATCCTCTCCCTAAAAGGTTGCAGATTTGCTGTTTAAGTTTGTCCCGTTTTGCCAGTACCTGAAATTGCGTTTTAAAATTTGCAAAATTTTATATTAAAAAAAACACCATTTTTTTTATTCAATAAGCATCTGACGGTGGGTCTAGTCTTTTTGTCTCAATTTTAGAATTCTTATAAACAACCCTAGTGCAAAAACATCACTTACAACGATGGCCCCCTAGCCTTTTTTTCTCATGCAGTCTTTTTTTATCCACTCCTGCCAAAAAATTATAATGAGAAGAGTTGAAACAGCCAGGGCACCCAAGACAAAATCTAAGCACTAGTAATGTGTGAAATTAGTGAAATATATTTTATCAAAATCTAGGATTAAAAGTCCACAACTCACTAATTGCCTTTCTTCTTGTTACTTAGCAAAATAGTAAACAACAAGTTCCACAAACCCTAGTATGGTTTCATCAGAGCTATCATTGAAGCAATGTGACAGTTTCTGGATGCTTTCTCCGTAGCTCTGCAATTTATTTAACCATAAATATTTTTAAGCTTTCTGTTATCTAAAAACTTACATCTGGAGCATCGTCTCCAAACTTGAATGCACCCCAAAGTTCAAAAGTGTGATGAGCGACTAAATTTAATAGCTGCTAATATAAGCAATGATATTAAATGAAAATTTTCAAACTTGGCAAGTTGATGTGAACTACGTCAACATTAAATGTCTTTTCGAAATATTTGGCTACCTTAAAATCATATACTTTTTAATGTTATACAGTGTGCTTCAAAAAACAGGGATATTTCTTGTCTTAATTTAGCTACAAAGTTTTATTCTAATATAACGAACAGAACACCTAGACCCTATCCCGTGGATTTTGCGGTGCTAACATGAAAAAAAAAAAAATTACTATTTAAAAAAAGTTTTCAAAAAAACGTAAATCTCGCTATAAAGCTTATTCTCATTCCCGTTTCCCACTCGAATACTTTTGAATCCCCGCACCTCCTATTTGTTTCATGTTTACATAATTTCATGGAACATAATTGCAAAACACATAATAAATATACGTATGATGGACAAGAAGTTCTACAGCCATCAACGCACAGCTATTGAAAGATTGAAACTGAGTCAGTTAGAGCACATGTTTATGTTGACTGACTGTTTCTTAATACTGTAAAAAATTCATACGAAAAACTCTACAGTTCTCAAAGGGCAAAAATTGAGTCAGTTTGACTCTTCATGTTGAATACAGTCGACTCTCTACATAACGAACCCCCTCCATAAAGAACATCTTTACATATCGGACAGAAAATTTGGCCGATTTGGTAAGAGTTAGTATAATTTGACCTGAATCCACGCTCTACATAACGGACGCTCTCTATAACGGACAAAAATGTCGGTCCCCTCATGTCCATTATGGAGAGCGTCGACGGTAACTGTATGCTAATAACTGTAAAACTTTCTTACAATATAGGAGCAATTCTACAGTTATCGAATCATAGTTATCGATTGAGTGCTGGTATATTTGACTGTAGTTTATTTTTCCGTTCCCGCCAAAAGTGTTCATTCAGTTTGAGTATTTATTCAGTTGTCCTTATTCAGTTTGAAGGTCACCACTTTTTTGTCATCACATTTATAAAATGATCCAGTTGATTATGGTGACCAAATAACGGTTTTTTTGACAACTAATAAACCATTCGAAATTTTTATACTTATCATGTAAATAAAAATAAGAAAAATCGGTGCCCCCCCCCTTCTAAGAGAATAAAGTCCACATATCCAGTTTTTATTTCCCGCTCGACTCCCAAACCCCAACATTGAATTATATCTATGTTTTTATACGACAAGTTATACAGTTAACGACAGGAAAATCTGACTCGCTAAGTCAGTAAAACCATAGCATGCCATAGGACAAAATATAAACCAATGTAAAAATATACTAAAAATAATTTTTTCGCCTAATAGTCACAGAAACAGCTTGTTTTGGAGGTGTTTGTATAAATGTTTATGAAATCTTTCGAATAATATCAAGTTTTAGTAATAAAAACTCACATTTCTGACTGATTGTCTAAGCTCTTTTTGAAGGGGTTCATGTACTAGTATGTTCAATTCTTCCATGCAAAATACTTTCACCTTCTTGAAATCAACATCACGGTTTAACTGAAGGCGATTATTAGCCATTTTATGCCTACTAAAACTAGAAATATGAATATTAATAAATTAGTGGCTTGATTTCCAGCCTACTCTAAAAACAATGTCCAAGTCTTGAGCATAACGACATATTGCCCTATGGTCCACAATTGTTGCATACTTTTACTGGTGACTTCGGGAACCATGCCGTCTAAGGGCACAATGCCTGTGAATAATAATATTTTTTCATTCATTTGGAAAATAATTCGTAGAATGTACCAGCAGTTGGCTTCAACCCAAATATACCACACATAAATGCAGGAATTCGAACAGAGCCTTGAATATTTTTTTAAATAATTATGCTTAGTTTGTCAAAACGAGATTTAAAATTTACCTCCCAAGTCATTTCCAAGACTGAAAGTAGCGAAATTTTGAATTTAAAACAAAAGGTTGGTTGCAAAAAAAATTCCATGAGCTCAAAAAATTTAAGGCAAGATTACAGGGTGTCTCTATAAATTCCGCCACTTTTGACTGATTTTTTACAAATATTGGTTTGTTTTGACAATTATTCGTTATTTAATGTCAATACACGGCTTTTGTTTAGTTCTCCTCTGGTTCAGGTCTTGTCAATATGGAGGCTATGACCTACAGAAAATCGTGTTTTTGGCATTACCGTATATTTCCCATTAGACAGCCCCTTGTCGTGCAAAAAACGTGTTTTTGGCATTGCGTCTTCGACCCATTTTCGAAGATTCCTCCTGGGCAACTACCACTCATTTTGTAGCCAGTGAAATGAGCTAAAAAATCAGTGGTAACTTGAAGCTTTTAAGAATGGGTCAAAAACCAATGCCACAAACATGTTTTATCGAATTTAGGGGAAAGAAGCTTCTAATGGGGTGTGTACGGTATATCCAAAAAAAATGTCACAAAAACTAAGTCAATCTTCATTTATGGAATTTCGAAAAAAGCGCAAAAAAAAGATTATGTCCATCAAATAGTAGTGGAATTTTCCTTGGAACATCCTTAGTGAAGTGAGTTGAAATTCTTATAAGTGTTTACCCAAATATTGAAGCAGCGCTGGAAACTAATGCACCCACACCACCAGATGAACCTAACAAAAAACTAATATACACAATATGTTTGTGTTAAGCTAATCCACCTCCAGGCGTTTTTCTAAATCATAAGGTTGTTGGTGGTGCCATTGACAGAATTATAGGTTTCCCAGTGCATTGCTAATTTAGGCAAGGTGGTTACGCACAAAGTATAGCTCCAGCTTCTCGGAGTCTGTAAAATTTGGAACTTGAATAATAGAAAATGTATGTAATTAAAACCTGTGCACAGCTTCAGCATCCTTTCCACTGGGTGGATCATTTACTAGCTTTGGGTGGCCGGCGATACAGACAAGCCCTTTGGTTCTAAGGTTGTCTTTGGATAAAAAAGGCACACCTAGCAATGGTTTGCTTTGTGGAAGCTAAATATTGAAGGCGATATTATATGATATGACTATTTTTTGCAAATATTTTCAAATTTGCTTTTTCATAGCATATTTAGCCAAAATTACAGAGAAAAGCAACCGTTTTCTGCAAAAAAAATCTGACAACTTTTTTAGTTTTTCCTTGATGTTTTCGCCATTTTTGAGCATTTAGAACAAAAGTTGGCTTAGCATAACGAACTGACTTGAATCTTTTTGAAGCCTTACATAAAAATCTTAGTTCTCAAGTCAAGTTTTTTTAAAAAATGCTCAAAATTTGTTTTTTGATATAAGCCTCCACGTCTCGACTTCAAAGACCGAAATGTCGGCTTTATCCTATATTGAATACCGATTTTTGAGCTTGGTCCCCTCTGTCTTTTTTATTCATTTTTTCTTATTATTCGCTTTTATAAACCGTTTTCAGCAACAAAAAATTTGATAGAAAACTTTAAAAAAAATTTTGCCTTTTTCCACAATGTACCGTAAATGTTCTAATAGAGCCCCCTGGGGCTTTATTTTCGATCCCTAAAAATTGGAAAAATTTACGGTCGATCTCGAGATTTTCAGGTGAAAATCAAAATCTAAAAAGCAGATTCAGTAGAGCTCGTGGGAGTTAAGAAAATTCAAAAAAAGGCTTTGCAAAATGTTGTCTCTGCTTTGACCAACAGACCTTTAAAGTCGAGAGGGGGCTCTATTAGGAAGGGAGGCTCTATTAGAACATTTACGGTAATATTTTGGAAATTATTAAATTGACTCGAAAGTTTGGGGGACCGAGGCAAAATTTTTCGAAGTTTTGGTACCAAAATAGTTTTGCTTAAAATAGCTTGGTTAAGTGCAAATAAATAGCTTTAAGATCTGAAAAACATTTTCGTAAAAAACCACAAGGGGAAAACAAGCTCAAGAATCGGTACCCAATATAGGATATGGCCGAAATCTCAGTCCATAGCAAACACTTTGAATTTTTGTAGATTGCATTTCTCAACTCCTAAAGAATCTAGCAATCAGATTTTTTAATTTAATTTAAGCACGATGGGAAACACACATGAAAAAATCTCGTAATTAAATTTGAGCCAAAAAAATGTTTTGTGGCAAAAAAGTGACAGAAAAATTACATTCAAAAACTCTTCTGAGTCCTTGTTTATATTCTGCACATATTCGTCAATCTTCTGAGCTTCTTCTACAGCACTTTCAAAGCAGTCATGCACCACCGCATTTAGATCAATATTAACCAGTCTAATACGATTAATATATGCCTGCACCAGGCGCGTTGATGTTAGCTTAAACAAAATTACCAAAAAAAATATTTTTCCAAAAATTATTTTTACCGCTGAGAGCGAATTTGTTCGGCAGCTGAAGTTGCAGAAATATACAAAAGGTGAGTCTCTGCATTTTCATCTTGTTTTGGACATTGAATACAATTTCTCGGCTTGAAAGAATTCAGAAGCCAGAAAGCAAAATTTATAAGATAAAAGTAAAATGTAGTGAATATTCTTAAAAATGGGTATAGTGCTTTAAAAATTTGCTTGGGCATTTTTGTTAAAAAATGTCAAAGAAAGGATTTTTCGCTGGTATTATTGGTTGCAAATAGGCTGCAAAGTCATGTATTTTTCTCTTCTTGCAAGACTGGTTGCTATTGATTTGTTTGCTCAGATATTTGTCCGCTGGAGCAAAAAAAGGGAGTTTTAGAAAACAAAGGTATTGACAAATGACAGAACAGCTCTGCGAGTTTCGCTAGCGAAAAAATCATCAGAATATATAAAGATTCCGGTTAAAAGCAGTATTTTTCATTGACCTTCACTAAAATTCAAATATTAAATTCAGTAAAAATAGTTTTTTTTTTTCTATTACGCCGATTTGAATAATATGTTTAGAAGCAGACTCTATTAAGAATTTTGGACGGATGTGGTCAACGAAGAGAACATTACGCTCTAGTCTGAGATGAATATCTACTGTCATGAAAGAAACTGCAAAAAAGAGGGCTTGGACCGAAATTCTAATTGGCAGCCGAAAACAGATATACGATCGGGGAACAATTTTTTGTAAGAAACATATAAATGCCTTTTTTGGCCGAAAATTGCCCTTTTTGTGAAAATATGCATCCTTTTTCGTTTCAGTCAAAAAAGCGAAAAAGTGACCCCTTTTGTGAAAAAGTGCCCCCTTTTCGAAAACGTGACACCTTTTGTAGGAATTTCTCCTGTTTGTGTTAAACTTTATAGTTTAGATGACGCGTAATTGGTTATTAACGTCGAGCTGTGCTTTTAAGAACTAAAATTTGTGTGGGTATAAAGCAAGACGACTACTACAAAAAAAAATTTCACGAAAAGGGGGCACATTTTAATCAAAGGGAGCATTTTTTCGCAAAAGGTGCACTTTTTTTCGCATCTCAATTTTTTGCTCCAAATTAGCAACAAGCACAATAATAATTATTATTTTTTAAATAGTCAAAACGTAATGTTTTTTCGAAATGTATCTTTTTGAAAAACATCTGAGAGCCTTGATATAAAGCCAATATTTTTTTGGCTTACTCTAATTTTTTTCCTCAATGACCACTTTTATAAGCTCTAACCACTGTCAACAGTAAAAGTGATTGAAAAATGACACAATGACATAACAAATTTTCAAGCAATATTTTCGTAGATTTCGAGCTTGGTATTTTGGCTCAGTGCAGAATATTGATGTGTTGCTCGGAGTTTCTTAACATCGTCCAATGTCTTGAATTGTTTAATGCAGTGATCCTATGAATATTTTTTCATATTACACTAACACTGAAATGATAAAAAAATAACCATCAATTCTGAAAGTGAATATTTTTCGGCGTATACCAGCTTGTCTGCTAGTGAAAATTCTTTCACTGCGCAGTTTCTAAGATAGTTAGCACATCGGTCAGACACAATTTTCAGCTGGTAACATTCAGCCAATCTTAGCAAGCTTTCCAAATTATTGCCTGAATGAAAAGAATAGAATTAAAGGGGGGGGGACACTTGGGGGGTTGAGAAATGGGTTGTCAACCCGGTGAAAGATTTTAATAAAGATTTTAGATATAATACTATTTATGTGATTTTATGATGGGTTTCACTAAATATTGTCGAATAATGTAGTGAAACCCATCATAAAATCACATAAATAATACTATATTAAAAATCTTTTTGCAACCCATTTATGGGTTTTTCATCAGGTTGTCAAACACATTTCTCAACCCCCCCCAAATGTCCCCCCCTTTAAGTCTAACAAGGGAATATATAATAATGTCGTTGCGATATTGAAAATCCCTGAATACTATTCGATAGGAAATTCAAAAGCAGAATAGTGACGTAAGTTCTCAAAATTTGCTAATGAGCGATTTTCTAAAGTAAAAATGCGTTTGAATTTGGTGAGTGAAGTTCAAGTATCTTATAGTTTAGCAATTAATATGTTCCTCGATGGCCGAGCGGTAGAGGTTTGTTGCCTTTTTATGGTCACGAGTTCGACTCCACGTGGCTGCATTTTTATTTTTTTCAGTTATTTTAGGTTTTTGCCGTTATAGACATGCCTGCACGCTCCAAAAAATCGGCGCCGGCGCCGACGCCGAAAATAGGTGCCGGGCGCCGGATCGCGTCGGTGCCCATTGAAAACTTGCGCTGGCGCCGGCGCCATCCTGGCGACGGCACTCCAAAAAGGGCGCCGCCGCGGTGTATGATACGTGTTCATTGTTAAAAATTTTGTTTGTTGTCAGCATGGTATAAGAAAATATACTAAAAAACACACTGTTGAAGCTTTATAATGTCAACAAAATGTTGAAAAAAATCCAGTGCTGCGGCGGGTTCCGAATGCTGGGCGCCAGTGTCGCTACATATAGGGCGCCGAGCGCCGGTATGAAGTGTTGCCGGGCGCCGGTGCTCGAAAGTGGTCAAATTTTGACTGGCGCCGGCGCCCGTGCCGGTACGGTTATAGAGAGGTCCGACTGTATGTCAAAAAAGGGAGACATCTCTCTACCGCCTTAATAGCATCCGTTGCAAAAAAATTTTCAAAGGATATCATAAACATACGAATCACATCTATGTTTACCACTTTACAACCAATGGTTTGATAAAGAACGTCCAAAAGATGGAAAAATTCTGCAGCAAAAACATCGTTTAATTCAATTTCATTTTGGCTTTCTTCCTTGAAGGTTTCTTTCGCAAGCTTCTTGAATAGCCGGAGAATGCAGAAGAAGCTAAAAATTAAAAATATAATAAAATTTTTTTTAGTTAATTCACTAGACTTTGAAAATTTATTAGCGCAATTTCATTTTCATCAGTGTGAAATAGCTTAACTAACGAATAAATCGAACAGACCGTAGGTCCTGAGCATAGTTGGACCACCGCCGGCGACACCGCTTTGGTTTCTTTGGGCGGCCCGCTGGCGGTGCCCGGCGGTCATAGTTTTTTGAGATGATTGTGTTGATCTCATCTCAAAAAACTATGACCGCCGGGCAACGCCGGGAGGCCGGCGAAGGTAATCAAAGGGGTGCCGCCGACGGCGGTCAAACTATGGTCCTGAGAGTATACTCTTGTGCGGCACCGCGATAATTCCGCGAAGGATAATTTCGCGACGGATAATTTCGCGACAGATATTTTTTTTAATTTTTGACTTCCCTGTTGGAAAAAAACCTGATTTTGTCACCGTATCGTGTTCAGCATCGTCGATTACAGATTCATCATCTTAAAATTTTAACCTTCTGTCCAATTTCAGATTCCTCTCGACACAAAAAACTTTTGAAAAACATTCAGTATTCCAAATTTGAGTACGAGTTTTAGATTTTTAATTACCTGGGTATGCAATCGACCATGCTGAATACGAATCCGGTGTCAGAATCAGCTTTTTCAACAGGGACGTCAAAAACTGAAATTTCGTGGAATTATCTATCACAGACTCATCCTTCGCGTAATTATCTTCAGTCGGAATCGTTTCCCCCGAATTTAATAGATTATTCGACCCTACCGGAGTATAATCTCTCCCCCCACCAAATGAAATTATTTTTAAAGTATTTCCAAACGTCTCATATCGACCTAAAATAGCTTCAAGAGTTCAAAATAGACATTATTTTTAAGTCTGGTCAATAAAAAATGAGTTTTGGGCATTCTGAAATTCCGACCATTTGCCTGTTTTAGCATGTTTTGGTCACTGTAACTGGGCAAAAAGAGCCTCTAAATGCATTTTGTTCAAGAGTCTTGCTTGGAATTATGTCTAGAGTCTTGCTTGGAATTATGTCTAAGGTAAGTGAGTGCGCGCATCCATAACTCTCAAGCCCCCTGCGCCACCTTCGGGGCTTGGGGCTTGGGGGCTTGGGGCTTGGGGGCTTGGAGTTGAGATGCGCACACCCACATACCGTGGACACAAATCACTCGAAAGTGACTCTGGATGCATGAAAAAGCATGCATACCAGAGTATATTTATGCGGTGGACCCCAGTTAACGAAATCATGTTTAAAACCCCTTGCTATTTAACAAAAAAAAATCGGAAAAAATCAGCTTCGGGGACCAAGGCAAACACTTTTTCCAATTTTGTCTTAAAAAGCTGAAATGTCTCTGCTTTTGCTTTTTGGAAAAATGTTTCATATACTGAAATTTCGTTCTGTACCCTAATCCGTTAATATTTGATTGAAAAAATTCTCACGTGCTGACATATTGCTATTTTGAGCGTATCAAACAAAAATGTTCTCCACTTACCTACTTTAATAGATATCTCAGCTCAAAAACATTGTTTCGATCAGATTTCAACGAATTCAGATACAGGAAGAAATCTCAGTGAACGATATGTTTTTTCGAAAAGCAAAAGCACGGACATTTTAGCTTTTTAAAGGAGGGGTGAAAGCTATTGAAGGGCCATTGCCGTCTCCAAGAACGGTTGTCCCCCGCCAATTCAAAAAAATTTCCTAATCCTTGAACTTCTCTACGCAATTTTTAACTTGGTGTCTAGCACAACTATACCTGAAATTTAATTATAGGCCTTTTCTTGTTAGAAATCAAGCTGAAAAATTCGTACAGAAGTTGAACGATTAGGCGAAAAAATTTGAATTGGCGGGGGACAATTCAAAACAGGTGGCAATGGCCCTTTAAGGAAATAGTCTCGACACAAAAAGATTATTCCAAGTTTTATGTTTTTTAAATGTGAAAACCTTGAAAACGAAATTCGAAAAAGCGAAAACATTTCAGCAAAAAGAGAAGAATTTTCAGCTAGAAGCAGAGAGATTTAATACTTGACCGAATTTTTCGCCATCGACTTCAGCGTAAAATTCAATATAAGAATTCACCTTCGAGATTCACGGCATTTCTCGTGTTAAGAGACCTTGCATTTTTACTAATCCAACTTGTACTCACCCCTGTATTGACTGGAAATCGACGACCTTCAACCATAAATGTGCAATCAGGCTCAACATAACCAGAGGTAAGAAACTGTATGTCCAGATATAGTTCACTAAAGTCATTTTTTTCTAATTTTAAACAGAGTTATGAATTCATGCTACGGTTTGGGCAATCAGCCTAGTGCAAAAAATCGCAAGGATTTTATTTTTTCTCATCGTTAAAAAAACAAGATAATTTTTTCATGAAAAAGACTAGCTGGCATCGATATAAAGCAAGCTTTTAAAATAGCGACTTTTGTGACTGGACTAACGGATCAAGTTTGGCAAAAGGTTTAAAAAATAAAGGTAAAAGAATGTCGGACCACAGGCCGGAAGGAACTTTTAGGTGGCTAGCTATATATTTAGGCTCAACTGCTCCTTATATCCAGGTTGTATGGACAGAAACGAACGAATGCACAATCACTAATTTCAACAAGACCTGGTAAAGAGACGGTTAGGAAGACAAAGTGAGTAGCATGACTGATTCACTAAACTAAGCTTCCACACAAAGAAAGTGTGCCGACTT
The DNA here is from genome assembly GCA_004194705.1 of Ditylenchus dipsaci. Lineage (NCBI taxonomy): Eukaryota > Metazoa > Nematoda > Chromadorea > Rhabditida > Anguinidae > Ditylenchus > Ditylenchus dipsaci. Next base: position 13,936 of record SADC01000977.1, read on the forward strand.
GTTTAATTTTAATTAAACCCCAAACCACACCATATGTAACAGCAACCGAGAAGAAAAGCAGGCGAAATGCCGACAACGATAGTAATTAAAATTTAGAGAGATATGCCCCCAAAGTGTGTTTGTGACACTTATTTGGCACTAGTTACACTATATTTTCCAATTATCTACTAACTTATTGTATGCTAGAACTACCGTGTTAGCACTTTTTCTTTGCTAAAATTTTCTCCTGGCCTTTACAGACGTCTACTGCTATAACTTTTTGGAAAGTGGTCCCTTTAGGTTATTTTTTCCCAATTCCATCTTTTTCCTTCTTCTTTGTCAAATATTGATTTGTGTTATTCAGTGCTAAGGTTCTCACAAGAAAAAGCAGAAGAGAAAACGGTGAGGAAAAAGGTCTAGGAGGAGGCCACTACTACCAACAAAATGTGTCGTTTTATTGTGTTGCTAAGAGCTAGCCTACTGTAGAAATCCTTTAGTGCATTTTAGCAATTTGCTGCTCACATATTTACAGCCAACAAAATGGTTTGGGCAATTTTTTTTTTCGTTTTAAAAGTTTATCCGAGGAATTTCTGATAGATATCTTTTTTTATGGGCGTCCAATAGTAAAAGAGAAAAAAATTTAGTCGGTACAGTCGACTCTCTATATCGACTCTCGATATAACTAATAAGCACGTTTTTTGCTGAATTCATGCAATATACAAATCGTAAAAGTTAAAGCGCATCCACTCCGAAGAGTATTTTTCTCTGAGCCTACTATTTTTGGCTCCCTTAATTTTTTTCGACTCACTTCATTGCAATGTATAGTGTGCTGATATTTGGCCGCTTCGTGGCCAAATGCCTTCGGTTTCATCGGCGCAAAAGGTGTGAAAAAGGAGAAAAGTGCAAAAATTAGCTTAGAGTTAGCTTAGAGAAAAAAACTCTTTGGAAGGGGGTACACTTCATATGTTACTGTACCAACCTGTCGGTAGGTATTGGGTCAGTACGTAAGTTCGCGGTAGGGGATATACAAGCCGCAAGAATTCGCTTGGGTTTCATAAGTTGTTTTGTAATTCTAACAAAAATTAAACAGATGAGTCCCAGGGTCAAAATCTATTAAATTAGAAGAAAATTTTTTGATGGCTTTCAAAATTAAAATTCAAAACACGAAATTATAATTCGGAAACTCATCAAAAAAATATTTTTAATTTTAAATAACCATGGTTTGATTTCCAAAATTTGATTTGGCGGGGACGCGCTTTTTTTTTATCATCGAGACCAATTAAATTTGAATGTAAATTATTTTTTATTTGCATTGAAAATTTAAATTTATTTCTTAGTCCAGCTTAAATTAAAATCTCAAATAAGTAGTTATGTAGCCTAATAGCTCTTTCACAAACGTTGGAGTTGGCGTTGGAGTTGGAGTAATTTTTTTTATGAACACCTTTTTACTCCAACTCCAACGCCAACTCCGACCCTTTCACAAAAGACTCCAACGCCGACTCCAACTCCAACGCCGACTCCAACTAATTACTATTTTTTTTATAAGTTTGAAAAATTTATTGAATAAAAACAGTATTTTAAAAGCATGTTAACACAAATATTGTTCACTCGTTATCCACGTTAACACAAATATTATTTACTCGTTATCCACCAACCACTCCTCATATTCATCCAAAAGCTTTTGGATATCCTTCTTGAAAGCCAGCAGATTTTTTTTATCACCTGTTGCGGAGATTCTTTTAAAGATACCCTCCACGGACTGAGCCAGAGGAGACAGATATTAAAGTCAAAAAAAAATTGGCTTGAAGTCATTTTTACACAGAACCATGACAACTTTGTAGTCTAAGTTGAGGGTTACGAAAATTGGCTTTGTGGGTGAAAATCGAAAATATTCAGTGAAATTGTAAACACTCAGATACAACTTTGTGCTCAACAGATATCTTTCAGATATTACAAGCCTAAGGGGTAGATAAATTAAAGCCAGTACTGTCCATATTTTTTTTTAATTTTTATTGGTTAGAAATAGGTGAAAATCACCTATTTTCAAATGCTGTTTTTACCAGTTCGAAGCCGTCCTCTTTCTGTAATTTTTTGTGCAATTCTGCACAAAACGCATAGTTAGGTACAGACCACTTTTCCCAAGTTGAACTGAATTGAATATATTTTTGGTATTCAGTCAATCGAAAATTTGTACCTCTTCTCTCTCATGGCTCGCTCAAAAACCCGGAGTGAAGTTGGCATTAAAGTCGGAGTTGAAGTAACGGGTGTTCAGAATGCAAAATATTCTAGCTCTGGGCCTTCGAACGAGTCGAAAACGAGCAAAATGAAAATTATTATTTTTATCATATTCGTTCTGTAACTTTTACTAAGAATTTGTAAACTAACTACTTAAATATTCTATTATTTAATGTTATATTATTATTATTCTATTATTACCTCCCCCACCTCCGAATAGTATTTTTCTCTAAGCCAACGTTTTTCATTTTTCACTTATTTCATATTTTTTGCACCGACAATACCAAGGGTATTTTGGCGCTTCGCGTCCGAAGACCAGCACACTCCTCATTGCAATAGATTGGGTGAAAAAAATTCAGAGAACTGAAAAAGGGAGACTCAGAGAAAAATACTCTTCAGTGAGGTCTTTTACGACCAAAAAGTTATAGGCGTAGGGGTGAAAAGTGTTTGTAGACCACGTGGCTAAAATTCGCGCCTTTCATTTTCTGCTCTTAATTCCACTGCGCCCTCGAAAGCAGGGTGCACAGATGTTCTGCTTTAGCAGGAATTTCCTGCTTTTTGCTTTCAAATCCTGCTTTTTGCTTTCAAATCCTGCTTTTTGCTTTTAAAAAAGCAGGAATTTTCGCACATTCGGAATAAAATTTACGAACAAATTTATTTTACCTAAAATGATAATTTTCTTCAATATTTTTGACTGCGGCGCAATTGTTTATCAAAATATTTGCCTACTGTTTTCAAGCTGTTATTTTGTGCATGCTTTTCACTTAAGTTTATTCTTTCTGTGATTAAATGTATTAATGATTTTCTGAATTTTCTCTATATTTAACTCGGTTAAGCAAAGCAAGGAGGTTGGTGATGAAGCTGTCCAAGAATCTTCGACAAGTGAAATGATGGATGTTCAACAAGTTCCTGTCGCCGCACCTGCAAAAAACAATCTAGTGGTCTACGATGAAGAGGAATTTGAGTCAGATGAAACCGATGAAGAGGTACTCTCAAAATATTAAATACCTGTAACTTATTGGGCGAGTTTAGAAACTAATGCAGAAAAAGCGAAATCCGAAAAAACCGCAAGCCTTTAAGATGGAATGGAAGCAGTCTTACAAGTAGATCGAGAGCTCTAAGAAGAAAGAATTCTTTCGCTGCCTCTACTGTAATTCAGAAAAGAAAATCGGACAAATGGGGGAGGCTTCGATTGTTAGACACATGAGCTCGGATAAGCACAAGCAAGCGGTAATAGCAGCCAGTCAGTCTCAGCAGTTGTGAGCCTTCGTGTACATTCGAAATTTGCAGGAGGTGGAGAAGATTGCTGCCGCTGAACTCACTCTCACTTTGTTTCTGGCCAAGCATAACAATTCCTTTCGCTCTGCTATGTGTTCAGGGAAATTGATTCCTCAGCTGTTTATGGTAGCTTTTTTTTTAAGGAAAGACATTCATCGCCATAATAATTTCAGGACTCATGAATCGCTCAAGGATATGCAACTTCGCAGACCAAAATATAAAATACAAGAAGTTCATTGGAGGTAAAAACTTTCGATAAATCCTATGAATATTTCTGTGTCCATTTTTTATGATTGTAGGTTCGTCTGATCAGTGCTTTCTTGATGTGTCTGAGGCTATTACCAACATCAAGGAGCTCAACAAAAGAGATGCCTTTCAATGCCTTTCACCTCTGGAGAAGTGGGTCGTACTCTTCAGGAGCAATGGCATGCTGGAGTTGAAGAAGGTGGTCCTTTTGCTTCGAATGCATATTGTGAAACCATCTTCTCTTTGGTCAAAAGAATCTGGACGGATGAGAAAAACCGCCTTGAGGTGCCTACTGTTAATGCAGTCGTCTGCATCAAAACTACACCGCTGAAGTGTGAGGAAGCTTTCGACTACTTTCTGCAAAAAAAAATCTTCTCAAGGAAGCGCAAAGAAGTGAGAAGTATGGAAAGAACGATTAGTGAGAAATGATTTGAGAGGTTTCCCTGATGTCTATTGTTGTTATGCGAATAAATATGTTAAGTCCTGCTTTTTGGAGATTTTTGGTTGAAAATACTGCTTTTTGAATACAAAATCCTGCTTTTGTGATGTGCACCTGCTCGAAAGGGATGTGGGAGGCTTCCGTTCGGAGCTTATTTTGAGAAATCTTAGTTGGAGAAACTAATATACGCTGGTTTCTCTAGCTAAACCTAAGCCTAAACTAGTATTAGGGTTGTAAGTCTTAGAATTACGTCACTGGCACCAGCTCACGGCAACGACCCCAAAAATGTCGTCATCGGCACAAGCTCACGGCACCGACCGAAAAATTCTCGCACCGGTGCCACTTACAACAATAGTAGTAGCCACAAGCCCTCACTTCAACCCAATAAGTACCAAAATGTGCCTAGTTTGTTTTGGATGTTTGTGTTCAACAAACAATAGCGGGGACCAAGGCAAAAGACACCGCGCTTCCCATATAGGACCAAAGTATCGGTTCGGCGTCTACTGTTCGTAAAAAAATCATTTATTCACACACAAATCATTTTTTTTAATAATAAACATCCACAAAAATAAATATTAGAAATTTTCATAAAATCCACACGTGTACATATAAATCACAAATTTGTTTTTTCTCTCTCGCAAACATCAGCAAAAAATAGTTTTTTTCAAATTTATTAGGTAAGAATTGGAAGAAAGCAGTCAAAAACACTAGTTAAAACAGCAAGCGAGATCAGTTTGTAGTAGCGCCATAAGTGGGGGTGTGCTTGACCAGTCTATTCCCTAATGCCTCCATCCTCCATGTGAGGAGATGAGGCGCTCTCCCGCAGCTTGCAGTAGTCTCTGAATTTGCGGAAAGGCGGCAACTCCACATCTCTGAACAACTGCATCTGGAAGATGCCGATGATGGTGGTCAGGAAACCGATCATGTTGCCAATGATGTCACTTGCTCCGAGGCAAGACCATTCTGAATATTTTAGAGATTTAGTATTATTGAGATAAATAATACAGACTTTGGGTTTATCACGGACTTTCGGTCCATTTCAAGCTTTGTTGGTTTGTTTGTTTTCTGCATATTTTTGAATATTTTTGGTTTTTAGAGCATATACCGTATTTCCTCTAATTAGCCCACCCCTCTAATAAACCCACCCCCTCGACTTTGAGGGTCTGTAGCTCGGAACAAGGTGAATATTTTGCCAAGCTGTTTATTGCGTTTTCTTAGTTCCCGCGAGCTCTACCGATATCGCTTTTCAGATTTATAATTTTCAACAGAAAAACTCGAGATCGAATTCAAATTTTTCCGATTTTCGGGTGATTGAAAAATAAACCCACCGGTGGGCTAATTAGAGGAAATACGGTATCCATATGACTGCATAGTCAACCTTTTCTGGCCATATTTTTGATCTTATTTTAAATATTTTCGGTGAAAATAACGCGGCACGGAAAGGTCGGAAAAATTGTTGACTATGTAAAATTCGTTGATTTTTAAAAATTTATTTACTATGTGAAATTCTTTAACCAAAAATAATATATGGACTATGCACATTAAGTTAACTATTTATAATATTTCACCTATGTGAAATTCGAAATTCGCCTTTTTTTGACAACTGTGAATAGGGCTAAAACGTCTTTTAAGTAATTATCATACGCTAAAAACGAAAAAAATTGTTTCTTAACAATTCCGCACTAAAAAATTTAATTTTTTCGAAAAAAAAATTCGGTTACCAAAGGTTGACTAAGGTATGTGTATATAAGGTATGTGGGTGTCAACAGTCAACAAGTGTCAACAGGGTGTCGGCTTATCAAGGATGTCGGCTTATCGAGGTTCTACTGTATATGCATTAAAGACTCTTTTGTCAAGCTCCAGTGATCGGAACGTGATAGGATACCTTAATATAAGATAATTCACTACGGGGGACCAAGCCAGTTAATTAAACTTTTGTAGCCAAACATTTTTTAAAAACCTGACTTTTAGTACGGAAATTGTTGGGAAATAACTTTTTATCGTTTTTAGCGTATGAAAATTACTTAGGAGACGTACAAATTCTATTCCCAGTCAACCAAAAAAGGGCTCCCCAAGTGCACAAGTTTCAGGTAGCTTAACTACCGTTCTCCATTTGAACTAACTGAGAAAAACTTAAAAAATTGAAATTTTAAGAGACGCCTTTTGTATAGAAAAATATGTTTAAATATATTCAAAGATTTTACCTTTATAGAGAATAGAACTGGCTAGAATGACAAAAGTGGTGAAAAAGACATAGTAGATAGGGGTCACCATAGAAGTCTGCAAATCCATACACCAATAAAAATTTTGAATTTATAAGTTCTAGCCAAACTCACATTGTAAATGTCTAGAGATTTGTTCAAATATATCTAAAAAAATTCATATTTTATCGCTGCCGACCAAACTGCTTAATCAAACTGACCAATTGTACAGAAACACAGGCGATCACAGAAAGCAACCAGAACCAGGTGAGCATATTGGTAAATTGTTGAGAGCCGGTGATGGTTTCCTGCAACAATATGGACTTTGCAATTTAAACAAATTTACAGCATAACTCACTTTAATGGCCAAACCCAGACCCTTAACCGAAATCACAGACAGAGAGCCGATGAGTGAGCACACAGCTATGTACACCAAAATATTAGAACGACCATACCGAGGCGCCAGGTAAAACACTATGCCCAGGGTCACTGCAAAAAGTTGAAGATGTAAAATTTATCCACCTAGTTTGAAGTGCAACTTACCCAATATTACAAACACAACATACAGGATGAAAACTAAATTAGAAACTATTAAACTTTAAGATTTTAAATTTTACATGAAAATATTACAAATTCTAAATTTTTTTACCATATTTTTCTGAGACAGCAGCCCAAGTGATCGCCACCTCCCCTCCAAAGAGTATTTTTCTCTAAGCCAAATGTTTTCATTTTGCACTTATTTCACACTTTTTGCACCTAAGTCTAAGCCTAAAGGTATTTGGTGCTTCGCGACCAAAGACAAACACACTCTTCATTGCAGTAGTGAAAAAAATCAAAGGAGCCGAAAAACACTATTTTGGCGGAGTGGGCAATTGAGTTACCTTTTTTGTCCTTTTCCTTTACCTTTTTTGAATCCACGAATTTTTTTTCGAGGTTTTTGTTTTCCTCAACTCCCCAAAAGGCTAATTTTTGAACCGTTCCTATTTTTGATGTTGTAATTTTTTTAGAAAAACGTGAAAATTCAGAAAAAGTAAAAAATTATAAAAAATCAGATTTGTGGTGGTGGTACCAAAGATTGATCAACTGCCTCGGTCCTCCAAGGTAATTAAACCAAAAAGGGTATCTATACATCTTTAAAAAAACCAAAAAAGATGGAATTTGAACATAGTTTTGTTAGCTGGGGCCTACCGCATAAAGAAACTCTGGTATGCATATTGTTTTTATGCATCCAGAGTTACTCCGAGTGATTGGTGTCTGATTGGCGCACTCACTTAACTTAGACATGAATCCGCTAGAGACTCTTGATCATACATGCATTACAGACTCTTTTTGCCCAGCTCCAGTGACCAAAACGTGGTAAAATACCTTGATATAAGCTATTTTACCTTGGGGGACCAAGGCAGTTGGTCAATCTTTGGTAGCCAACTTTTTTTTGAGAACTTCACTTTTTAGTGCGGGAATTGTTAGGAAACAATCTTTTTTTATCGTTTTTGGCGTAAATTACTTAGGAGACGTTTAAACCATATTTACAGTTAACCAAAAAGGCCCCCCCAGTGCACAAGCACCGCAAAATGTGCTTTCCCCAAGGAGAAATAAAATTTTTAAACCATAAACTTTACACTTACCTGCATCTTTCATTTTTGTAGCCAACTCGGCCATATTAGAGACCTCTTCTTCTTTGGAGAATGTATCACAATGGAGGTGGAGCCTAGAAGACATATGGCACATCCTATTTTGCCAAGCAGGTTCAACCTCTCCTTGAGCAATTTGGAGGATAAAACAGCTCTGAAAAAAGTATCTTTATTATTAAAACTAAACTTCCAAACTAGAACAAAAACTTACGTGACTAGTACACTCAAAGCCCCTAAAGGTGTGACCTACAACAAATTTGCAATATTATTTGCTGTTCAAACTATCCAAAAATGTCGACCTACCAAGCTAGCAGGCGCAAAAGTATAGGCGGCAAAGTTGCAACATTCTCCTACGCCCACTGAATTGCAATAAAATTATTTGGAGAATGAACGAATTTCTTAGATCAAGTATTTTGACAATCAAAATTAATGCTCAATATACAGGGTGGAAAATGTTTTTGAATTAGCGCCTTTTATCTTATTTTTTTACAAAGCCTTTTTAAATTTCTTGTACAGTGCGTACCATTTTTGTGCGAATATATAATTTGCAAAAATTTTCAATCCAATTATCTTTTTTTCAAACTTTTGTAACACAGAAAAGACTAGTGAATAGTATGGCTCCACCAAAAAGATATGGCCAAAAACAAAAAGTGACAGTTATTTAGGTGACCGCCCTAGGGTTAACAGCTTTCACCCTCCCTTTAAACTTTTTTACAAATTTCAAAAGACAGGACACCAAATATACACACTTCATCCCTCTGAAGAGTATCAGCTGAGAGAGCTCATACTCTTTGGAGGTGCACTTTAGGATTTAAAAAAAGTCTAGCCAAATCTTAGGTTTCCAAATGGTAGCGAAAAAAAAAACCAAAATAATATAGTAAGTTTAAAATTAAACAATTACTATAACCTACTAGTAATGACGCCCATCCACCACAGCCATTCTCTCAGATAGCCGTAGCCACCTGCAATTTGAAGTTAAAATTTGTATGAACTAGTGGTAACCAACCTTCCGAAGCTCGCTGACCATAGTCTGTTGTGTTGGCTAGCTTGATTAGTGCCTTCTTTTTGATAATAAATGAGGAACCAATGAATATAGAGGAAGACACGGCCAAACCAAGTCCTATATAAAAGTCCACTAAGTTGCTACCCGATTTTCCGCTGACTGAAACAGGGTATATTACTATCAAAAGTTAGTTGAAAAGCGTCTTAAGTTTTATGCAGCCCCGAAAGCTCATTCCACATTGGAATCGGACTATTTAAATCCTACTTTTTCAATTTTTCTAGTTATGTTGGTCCAGTGTAGTGAGAAAGATCGCAATTGTTTCTTTTTATTATAAAAGGTTTTAAAATCTTGAATTTCACTGACTAAAAAACTGTCGGCAAAATTGGAATTTGTGCTGTTTTTTGTATCTTTTTATGTTTTTTAAAGTTGCCATTTTTTGAAGATTTTCTAGAAAAAGTTTGGATTTTTTCTGGGTTTAGAGAAAGAAGTGGTTGTTTGGTTATTTTAAACATATCAAGCTGAATGCACATGACTTCTCAAATTGAAGCTAATATTCAGTGCTACGTTTTAAGTGGTCATGTGCATTTTAGTTATAAAAATTAAATTTTGAAAATCACAGTTTCGAAAATTTAAATCTTGCTAAAAACGGTGAAATGAATTTTCGAATCTTGAATTTAGCCCACCTTGAGACAAGAATTCTACAATGGATTCAGGTGGTCTTGTGGACGACTCACTCATTTCTAGAGCTTGTGCTGCTGCTGCTGCCGCACTATAAACGTTATATATTAGTAAATACAAAAATTTTGTCAAATAGAATATAATTTATGCCCTCAAGCCAGGCAAATGTATTTAGGTGGAGGTGTTGTGGTCTCTAACTAATAAAAGCTTAACAGACATATAGTAAAATTAGTGCAAAATAGTATAAGCACTTAGACTCTCATACACCAGTGTTTTTATGAAAGCGATTAGCTAGAAGGTTAGATACTCACAAGCTGTTACTGCTACAAATTTCCATGAACTGAGTTAAAATAACACGCCTTTAGGTTATTCATTCTTGAAAAAGTGCAATTTCAAAGCATTGTGGGCGAAATGATTTCAAGAATAAAGAAAATAATTACAGTCAAACTTCTTTATAAGCTACACCTGAGTTCGGTCCCAAACGGGGTATGTCCCGTATAATATAGCCCCTATATAAGATACACCTCTCTATAAGCTACATTTAGGATCGGTCCCGAGGTGTAGCTTATAGAGAAGTTTGACTGTGGATATATTCCGAAAAATATTTTCAGTTATCGATGGTATACTATTTTTACGAAAAATTCCACAGTTATCAACGTACAGTTCTCGACTGTATACTATTTTTAAAAAAAGACCACGGTTACTTAATTAGGTTTCTGGCTGGATGCAGGCCTTTTAGGACCAAAATTTGTGATGTTTTTACAATATTCTTGAAAATTTGCGTGAAAGTTATGAAATATGCACCAAATATGTAAAATATGTTGATCATACTGGTTAATAGCACGAAAAAAGTGCCCAAATACGGCTACTAGTGACTTTTTCCTGCATAACTCTGGTTTGCATACCCGCAAAGAAATATTCGGCATAGAATTTGGGTCCGAATTTATTAGGTATTAGTTAAAGAGAGCCCAACCAACCTCTTCACGCTTATAAAAATATGGCACAATGTTTAATGATTTGTACCCTTTCTTGAAAAAATCATAATTTCGGAATTGTGTTATAGACCCACTTTTTGCTAACCACTCGCATACAATTAACCACCTTTTTGTGGCCGGTAAGATAAGCTACAAAATGGATAGTAATTTTTCAGTAAAAAATTTTCATAAAAAGGTTATAACCGCATTGCGAAGACAAGTTTTAGGATTGGGGGCAGAATGAAAAAAGTGGTATGCATATTAGTTAAAAATGGTTTGTACACATATGCACAGACGCATAATTATAAATGTAGAGGAGAGTAAGCAGACCTAAACAAACATGCTTTCTTAGACTCACACACCTACTAGCTTAAATGGTTAGAGTTGTCATAAATAAAGCCAGGTGTGTGTATTGTCGGGTGCGCAACTTAATTACACACACACTCGCATTAGAACACGGCTAATAAAAATTAGCTTATTTCTTACTAGGTGCAATTTTTTCTATTACTTGAACACAGACTAAAAATTAAAAGTTATAAATTTAATTAAGGGCTCGATACAAAACTTTCAAGACAGTAAGTCATGAATAAAAAATACGCCGAATGTTTTCCAACCAGGGGTGCGAATTCCATTATTTATACCCCCAAAAAGTCAGGGAGGATCAAACACATATTGGCAGCAACCAATCGTACGCTTCGAGTTCGATTCCCAATGGTGGCATACACGTTTTTAAATCTCTTTATCGATGTCTCAGTGAGAAAAAAGAACAAGGAGGAAGAGGGAAATTGCATATTGTAATCGAGCAGCACATGAGAGCAGCCAATTCAATCAATATTTGGACCTGTTGATAAGGCTAAGCAAGGGAAGGGATGGCTGCCTTCGAGACCACGTCTGCCTTTGCCTTTCTGCTGCTCTATGACTCAGTGCAAACACAACAACAATAGTACTAATAAATAAAATATTTTGAAGGTTGGAGTATTCGGCTGTCTGTCTCTTAATAGAATTACTACTGTTTCAGCCTCCCCTTTTGTGTTTAAATATTTTAAAAATCAATCGCTTGGTGGGATGTACGCACCAGATTCTCAGTTGGGATGTTAGGATTTGAAATGAAATTTTTAATTTTCAACCGATTTTAAACATTTTTTGACCGAAAGTTCCATCCTACAAAAGATGCCGATCCCGCAAGACTTAGTATGAATTTCTTCACGGGAATTTCCCTTTGTTGTTAATTTATCAGCTGTCTGTTTTTGTTACTGTGACATAGTATTCTTGTATGTGTACATGTAGTCAATAACTGTGAATTTTCTCGTATATTATACGAGAAATTCTAAAGTTATCTACGTACAGTTATGGATATTGAGCAAGGTTCGTAATCTTTAATTAATCATCTTTAATTTCCTTTTTCGGAACCCAAAATCTTTTTTATTTTCGAAGTTTTTAGTCAAAATCTTTTTTTTTTGCTTTAAAATATCAATAAGCACTGGATAAAATGAAATAAAATATTTTTTTGGAAAAATATCAACTCGCGACAGTTTTGACTCGCGACACTTTTTTCGACGATCTTTTTTTTAACTTCTAAAAAAATTATTTAATATTCTCCGAGAAGTCTTTTGAGTAGCAAGTTACCATACCAAAATGTCTTTCTAAACCTGAATCCGTTGAGATCAAGTCATCAAAACCACAGGGACTGAGATATAGCGGTTTGGAACAGACCATATTGAAATTTGTACCACTTATCCACTTTGAAGGATATCTCAGCTCCCTAAGAAATTTCGGATCTGATCTCAACAGATTCGGGTTCAGAAAGATATTTGGTATAGGAACTTGCTACTCAAAAGACTCTTCGGAGAATATTGAAAAATTTTTTCAGTATTTTAAAAAAACGTCGAAAAAAGTGTCGCGAGTCGAGACTATCGCGAGTTGAGTGTCGCGAGTCAAAACTGTCGCGAGTTGATAGTCGTTCATTTTTTTACCCAAATGTCCTTTTTCAAAACTTTTCATAACGAACCCTGATATTGAGTCAGTTTTTGTCCGTTGATAACGGATAATCCTTTTTCTTGAGGCAAATATTTTTTTGAGCAAATTTTTTTTTGACTGATTTTTTTTTGACTACTTGATGGCCACATAATCGTGTCATCACTTTTGAAAAAAGATGCGAAAAAATAATGAAATCAGTCGAAAGAAAAATTTGCCCCGAAAAAGAGTACAATTTGCTCCCAAAAAGTATATTTGCCCCGAGAAAAAGGATTACCCGTCGATAAATATGCGTCGGTGACTGTGAAATTGTTCGTATACAGTCGAATATGCATAATGACCCAGGAAAAAATTGGTTGTTCGTAAATAAAAGTTCTTGCTACTGCTACAAAAACCTTTTGTTAACAAAGCAACTAACTACGTAGATATTTTAAAAAGACCAAAAAGACACAAATTTGACACAGACATTCGATACCATTCTAACATACGCCAGACTACCCTGTGAGCATGTCACGCTAAACGGGCATCTCTACGCTAATAAGAGGTGGTGCCCGGTAATTCAATTTTTTTTCCTAATCATTGAATTTCTGTACAAATTTTTCAACTTGGTTTCAAAGAAACAAGGGCTTTAATTCAATTTTAGGTATAGTTTTCTCAGAAACCAAGTTAAAAAATCCGTGCAGAAGTTCAATGATTAGGAAACTTTTTTGAGTTCCTGGGCACCACCTCTTATTAGCGTGGGCGTTTTTTTACGCAGAAAAATTGACTTCATACAACCTGTGTATAGAACTTATCACCCCTCAAATTTTCACGCTCTATATAACGATTCGTAATAAATGTTTGCAAGAAATTCTCTTTCGTCGAAAACGATCAAAAACAAGGTCTGAGATCTGGAATGTTTTAGATGAGATTTTAGTTAGAAAGTTCACGGTATGGCTAGTTTTTTAAGTTGAACGAACCTCACATATTCAACGATGGACTTCGTGGACTATTGGCGTAAGAGGATGAGGAAGAAGTGTTGGCTAGTGGATTGCTCGTCTTATAGTGCAGTTTGTAATATTCCATAAAGCAATGCTGAAATTGACAAATTTTATATGAAAGTCGATGGTTGTATATATTAGAAAGAACCGACCCTACACTTTTCCAAGGCATATATTTGAGTTTGCTTTGTTTGTCGCGTTCACACAATCATTTTGTCTAAATGTTTTACATAAGTTCAGAACAAATTTACAGCAAAACAAGCGACAGGAAAATACGAGAAAGAATTAGGAACCCTAGTGGTGAATAATGCCTCCCCCTCCTCCAAATTTTCGTTTTTAAAACTTAATTAAAGAGTGCTCAAATATCAGTCCCACACCCCGGACACTTCTAAAACAATCGGAGTGTTATGGGAAGACTCCAACTCTCGTATTTCTTCTATTAAATATCGGGTGGGGCAAAAGTTCGTCCGGAAAATTATTCCATGAATATCTTATATATTATCTTAACTTTTTTATCTTACTGTGGTACTATTTTAAAGCCCTGATTCTCCTCTTTCAAACGACATATCCCAATTTTATTTCACTTAACAATATGACCACCATTTGCATCAATACATAAACGAAGGCGTTTTGGAAAGTCGTCGATGGCTTTCTGGATCATCTCCTGCGGAATTGCATCCCATTCTTAATGCCACCAAATTCACCCGATCTGACTGTGATGGACTACTTTGTCTGGCCATATCTGCAATCGAAGGCATGCTCCAAGCCCACAAAACAATTGCTGCACTGAAAGCTTCCCTTCTGAAAGAATGGGATGCAATTCCGCAGAAGATGATTCAAGGTGCCATGGACAATTTCCCTAAAAGACTCAAGTTATGTATTGATGCAAATGGTGTTCATTTTATTGAATGAAATAAACGTTTGATATACCATTAGAAAGAGGAAGAATAGGGCTTTAAAATGATATATAAACAAAAATTATTAAATCTTAAAAATTTGTGTAAAAATTGATTTCTATTTTCCGGACGAACTTTTGCCCCACGCGGTAGAGAACCTACTAATTTTGAAGAAATCGACAAACATGCGATAAAGGCATCCAATAAAAAATACGGCAACCCAGTTCAGACAGAATGACTGTGGTATTTTTTGGTAAAAGAATTTATAAACGGGCAAAGTAATACCACATTTCAGTTTAACCTTACTCATTTTTCAAACTCTTTTGAGCTTTCACAAAAAATTTTAATTCAAATGTTTTTTTTACTTACAAGGGAGAAACCCTGACTGTGACATGGGGGAATTTCGATGACAAATTTTTTCTGCATATCCTTGTAGAGCTTGCCTAAAATCCTGACAAATCTGGCTACCCAGCTCTGAAGGTCCAATAAATTTGTGGTAGAAAGGTCACTCAAAGTTTTATAAACACCTCGATACCCATATCATGTTTTTTCATATCTGACCCTTGGGCCATGGGTCATTCCTAAAACAAAATTCACGTGGGATTTAGGAACCCAGATAAAAAAATTGTTATTTATGATTTTGGCACGCTTTAAAAAAATACACATATAAAAAATTTTATCAAAAAAACCCCAGGTCACAGTCAGGGTCGCTCCCTTGTTAATTAAAGTACCGTATTTCCTCTAATGGTCATCCAATCTCCACTTTGAGTTATTGTATCCCGGAGCAGAAATTTTTTCAAACAGGTTTTTTTTGATTTTTTCAGTTCCCGCGAGCTCTAACAATTATGCATTTTAGATTTTGAATTTTCACCCGAAAATTTCAAAATGGCTCTAATCCCCCCTAGAGTTTGATCAAAAAAAAAAACGCCCCGGCCGACAATTAGAGGAAATACGATATGTCGAACGTTTTATCGAAAAAAACACCAGCACCACAAATTTTTGTGATAGGTATCGAAAAAATTCTGTGCAGTCCATCTCAAAAAAATATGTCAAACTTCAAAAGTTTGTCAAACTTCAACAATTTTTGAATTTTGGCTAATTTTGATATTTGCTCTCAAAGTTTGCGACTTTCGAATGAACTGTCTGACACAATTTAATGGTTATTGACGCATATACGACATCTAAAAATTTTCCAGATGATTCGCAAAACCTTTGAAAATCTGCACAGTAAAAAACTTTTTATTTTGCTAACAGATTCTCTAATTAATGAAAAAATGTCACAGAAGGCAGAAATTCAGAAAATTAATACCATAAATTATGTCTATAATACACACCTAATTTCTAAAATGACCACTGCAGCATGCACGAATGATGAACACACACTCAAAAACCAAACAAATGACTGTCCTAGTAGGCGAAATGTCAATCACAAGCCGTCTCCTCCACAAAATCTGTTAGTGGTGGTGTGAGCAAGCAAGCAAAAAGGAAAAAAAGACGAGCAAAAGTAAACAAAAGAAATGTTCACTGATACTACCACCACTATCAATCCAAATCTGTGTAGAGGCAATCAGAATTTTTTTTAATCATTAAAAAATGAAAAATTAGGTTTAAAAAATCGTGGGAATTCGCATAGGACAAGAGAGAAATGATGATTTGATGGTTTTTGCTAATATACGTTGGTGATTTGAGCGTGAACACGGGACGACAAAAAAAAGAATACACGACAATTAGAGAACAACAAAAAAACACAAGGAAAAAGGGTAGCAACCATGCCAAACACGGCTAACATTACTTCACTAACACCAGTCAAACAATTCCTAGCGGGACAAATAGTTGCTTAAATTTTCTTTTCAGCTTTTTTGCAAGCATAACCATGAATGGCGAAAGCGATAAAACTTAGTTGTTTTTATCGCTTTTTAGTCTTTGTGGGTTGAATTTGTAATAAACCGTTTGTGGGCCCGTTTTCTCAACCAAAAGTTAGCTCAGGAATTGGGCTAGCTTGTCCAAAAAATTTAGTCTTAGCTCAACTGGAGGTTTTTTCGAATTTTTTAAAGGGACATGCTCACCTGTTTAAAATTTCTCCCCGCCAATTCAAACAAAATCCTAATCATTGAACTTGCGTACGGATTTTAAGACTTGGTCTGTAACAAAACTACACCTTAAATTAAATTTAAGGCATTGCTTCGTTAGAAATCAAGCTGAAAATCTGTTTAGAAGTTCAATGATTAGTCGAAATTTTTTGAATTGAAGGGACAAGTTATGAACATCTGAGCATGCCTTTCAAGCCGAATGTCAGAAAAATATGTTTTTTCGCTTTTTCGTCGTTTCATCGCTTTTGATATCCACGAATAAGACTGATTTTTTCGATTTGTAACAAAAAAAGCTTTCTAAGCCAGAGAATTTTGGTACTTGATATCAATACAACTGAATTTCCTAGTTATATATGAAACCCATTAGGTTATTTATTTACAATTGCATTGGTATAAATATTTTAGACACTAAAAATTTCCACGTCTGTTGTCATTCTTACTACTAGGTGCTTATTCCGGCGCTTAACCAATCCTGGTCGGAAAGACATATCTGAAAGGGTTATGCGTAAAGTGTGCGCCGTAATCTGTGCGCCAGTAATGTGTGCGCCAGTAAAGTGTGCGCCAGTAATGTGTGCGCCAGTAATGTGTGCGCCAGTAATGTGTGCGCCAGTAATGTGTGCGCTAGTAATCTGTGCGCCGTAATCTGTGCGCCAGTAATGTGTGCGCCAGAATAGGTATGATCATGATACCTACACAAAAAGGTATCCTGAATACGTTCCTAACAGGTATCCATGTCCAGGTAGATGATTATCGATAATAACTTGAGGGGTAATACATTGGGTTATGTATATATCTCCCCAACACGTATATCCTCAGGTGGTCCATGTACTATGGTGTTAATCCAGTTTTACTAGTTAGGATCTACTTTGAATGACCCAAGTCCACCTTTAAGGCCCTGATCTGCCCTCATGGATCTAGTCTACCCTCAATGTTCTTGATCAGTCTCTAGTGGTCCTACATGTTATTGTGCCCGGCCAAGGGGTTGAAAGCAATAAAAGCACACTCCACATTGCAAGGATGGGGAACATATATAGATGTGCTGGATTCGGGATGTGGATTGCTGTTTAGGGAAGGTACCAGCTGGTTTTCATACCCACCCTGAGACCAGTGCTGGCAATCCGCTTTGCTCCGGCTCCGAACCGGAGCCAGATCCGGAGCGAAAAATTCACCACGAAGGAGCCGTGAGCCAGATACGGAGCGGAAAATTTTGCCTCCCGGAGCCGGGAGCCAGATCCGGAACGGGAAGTTTGTATCGACGGAGCCGGGAGCCAGATCCGGAGCCGGAAATTTTGAAATGCCAGCACTGCCTGAGACTTCATAGTCCTCTAAAAAGTATTTAAGCCAAGAAAAGACGTTTGCCACCATCGGGATCCGAACCTGTAACATTAAAAAAATTGGAGGATCAATTTACCACAGGATCAATTTGTCGCGGATCAATTTAAGGGTGAAACAAAAACAGTTATTCGATTGATCAAATCGTATTCAAGATACCATTTTGTGAAGGTATCATGATCATACCTATTCTGGCGCACACATTACTGGCGCACAGATTACGGCGCACAGATTACTGGCGCACACATTACTGGCGCACACATTACTGGCGCACACATTACTGGCGCACACTTTACTGGCGCACACATTACTGGCGCACAGATTACGGCGCACACTTTACGCATAACCATCTGAAAGTGCTCTAAATCTTTGATGACGGCGATTTTAAGACTCTTTGAACCTAGCTATAATTCCAAAACAATTTTATCGATATTTGTATTTTCAACTTTTATTTATTTGAAAAAACAAATTCGAAGGATTTTAATCAAAATAGATATTACAGTCAACCTTCGATTTAACGACACCCTCGATTTAACGGCACCCAAAAATAGACCGATTTGGTCAGCATTGACTAAGATTTAGTCAAAGTGAACCCTCGATTTAACGGCACCCCGGACCCGGTCCCTAGGGGTGCCGTTAAATCGAGGGTCGACTGTATATCTGAAACAATATATTTGAAACAAAACACGAAAAAACGAAATTTCAGTTTCTAATAGGTAATCAAAGTTTACAGCCATTCCGTGATCTCTCGTTCTACAATGAATTGTCCATTTGGAGCATTAGGATACGTAGCAAGATAAATTGGCGTATCTGCACCTTCAGCAATAGTCAAATGTCCTTTATGAGAAGTCATATCTGTGCTAACAAAGCCAGGGCAGCACTTAAAAAAATCATTTAATAAAGTACAAAATATTTTATAACCAAAATACAAAACTTTCGACGCTAGTGAGAACACCCCTCCTTATCATTTTTAGGGGCAGAATAGATCAGCATTTTTTAAGATTGAAAAAATCTGGTATCAGTCCTGGCCCTCAGCCTAACCCGAAGCTTAAGGTCTACGAATTATGTCTAAATTGCGCATCTCAACCCCAAGCAACCAAGACCCTGTGAGCACCCACCCCACCCCCCCCCCCCCCCCGTTCGCTCCGAAGGGGGCGCAGGGTGCTTGTAGGTTAGAGATGCGGGAGCTGGAGCTGGGCAAAAAGAATCTCTTGTTCAGGAGTCTTGCTCGGAATTATGTCTAAGGCGAGTGAGTGCGCGCATCTCTAACCAACCAAGCCCCCTCCGGGGCTTAAGAGTTAGAGATGCGCGCACTCACTTACCTTAGACATAATTCCGAGCAAGACTTTGATCAAAAATGCATTTTAAAAGTTTTTTTGCTCAGCTCCAGCAAGATAATTGTAAAACTTCACCCAAAAATGACCCTAAAATACCCTAAAAAGCCATTTACCTCTGAGGAGTACGAGGCCAAAATTCTTGACAACATTTAATTTTTTTATATCCAGAAAGTGTTCAGATATGGTTTTTTATCGTCTTGAGCATTTCGGGTCACTTCCCGAGAAACCGAGTTTGGGGGGGGGGAACTAAAGAAGCACCAAAAATTTGTTTCGGTCTCCTAAACTAAAATAAGACCTGGTGTAGGGTGCAATCGAGTGCTGTGGGATTAGTAGTGAGTTAAAGTTCTATTCAGTAGAAAAAAGTACCGCATTAACTATAATGTTTTTAGAGCCAAGTTGAACACTTTGCAGTAGAGAAAATGCGATCTCGGCAGTTTTGGATACTCGATAAGCCTGAAACTCAATAGATTCTGGATATCCTTTTTCTTTCCGGTTGTTTTCTTTTGCTGCCCTGCAATATTATTTATAAAAAATGTACTATGTCACGGTTTTAACTGCAAAGTTTGTTCGCAGCACAAGAGGCTTTAGAGTTAATGTTATGCTGTTAGTGTTATATGCTATTCGACGCAGGATTGTATGGGGATGTGGCCTTTTTGAAAAGAGCAACACCATATTTCCACACCCCCAGCCAGCTATGGCCCTCAGAAGTGAACAAACCATGTTTGAAGTACAGCACAGCCATAACCTTTTTAAAATTTAAATTTTGGATTGGTGCCTTAATTTTTGGTCGCATTGTATGTAGTCGAGCCATCTTCAGAGCACGCCTGGAAGCAGTGATGATCAATGTTCCTACCGTATTACCTCTAAGTAAGACATGCCCTATAAGCTCTAAAGGTTTATATCTGCAAGCAGAGAAAAATTTCTGCAATACGAATTCCGATTTTTTAGATTTTCTTTGAGCCCAAAAAAATCTCGAGGTTGAAAATTTTTTCGGGAATATAAAATATGGAAGCTCGGTGCTCTCCTATAGAACATACGTTACTCAAAAAATAGCTTTTGTTGTGTTTTTTTTCGACATGTTGCCATAAATTTTTGCCAAATATATCAATTAGGATAGTTCACGACCCGTCAATGCAAATCACATCAAATCACATCAAATTTGACAGAATCTCAACAAGCTTTTAGTACCATTAGATGCGCAAGGAATTTCGAGTACCCCATTTAAAAGATCATCGAAAACCAAAGAAAATCATAATCCACCTAAAAATTGAAAAAAACAGCCAAAAAGACTGAAAAAATGCTCTTTTATGCTCTTTTTCGGCTGTTTTTTCGATTTTTAGGGGATTATAAATTTATTAGGTTCTCGATGATCTTTTAGATCGGGTACTCTAATTCCTTGCGCATCCCCCTTTACTATAGCGCTGGATCGGTCTGTCTGTCTGTGCGTCACAAAAAATGTTTAGGTATGTTCCGCTTATCGTAACCAAAATCTGATTACACCATTCGATTCTCGTGGTCGGTTTCCTTCTTGAAAAACTATCAAAAATTAGGATTGGTTGGGTGAACAAAAAGTTATGGCCACTTGAAAGTTGCTAAAAACCACAGGGGACCAAGGCATTTTAGGTAATTTTCGGATGTCCTTGGGGACCAAGGCATGCAAAATGGTTCGAATAACACGCATTATTATTTGACTCGAAAGGATAAGTTAGTGTAGTTAATTGTTAGTAGGTGGCTTGTATTTTATGTAAGTGTCCAGGTAAGATGCCCTGGAGCCCTGGTAGGGTATATAGGCCCAATATGGAAAAACTATTCAATATGCAATATGTGCTCAAACCATCAGCGCAAGTCTCAAACTATCTACAAAAATTGGGACAATGCGTCATCTGCCGCATAGGCGTTTCTAGTCACTCTTACTATATGGCCATTGTTTGTCGTCGTCGTCGCGTCGTTAGTCACAAAAAATGTTGGCATGTTCCACTGATCGTACACAAATCTGTTAACACCATTCGACGCAGCATGGTCGGTTTCCTTCTTGAAAACTCTTAAAAGTTAGGATCGGTTGCGTGAGAAAAAAGTTATGGCCACTTGAAAGTTGCCAAAAACCACAGGGGGGACCAAGGCATTTTGAGGTATATTTTGGATTACCTTGGGACCAAGGCATGCTTGAAGGTTCGAATCCTGGTGGTAGCATGCATCATTATTTTGTCTCGAAGGGATAAGTTAGTGTAGTATATGATTAGTGGGTGGACTTTTCAGTATGTAGGTGTCCAGGTAGGTCAAATAGGTGGCCTGGTAGGGTAGGTAACTTGCCTGTAGGGTAGGTAGGTGGCCGGGTGAGCACGTAGGTGGCCGTATAGGGTATGTAGGTGGTCATTATGGTGGGTAAGTGTCCTGGTAGATTATGTAGGTTGCCTGTTAGGGTATGTAGGTGGCCTGGTAGGGTAGGTAGGTGGCCGGGTGGAGTAGGTAGTTCCAGTAGGGTATGTAGGTTGCCTGGTAGTGTATGTAGGTGGCCAGATAGGGCATGTAGGTGGCCAGGTAAGGTAGGTAGGTTAACTGGTAGGGTACCTAGGTGGTACCAGGATCGGGCCCAGACCACCGAAATAGGGCCGAACCACGTGGCCACGCCGGAACCACCAGGATCGGGCCAAGATTACCAGAATGGGGCCCAAACCACCAGGATGGGTTTCAAACCACGTGGGAACACCCGAACCACCAGGATTGGGCCCAGACCACCAGAAAGAGGCGTATGGGGCCAAATAACGCGCACACACCCAAACCACTAATATCGGCGCCGAATCACCGGAATGGGGCCCAAACCACGTAAGCAAACCGATACCACCAGAATGGGCTCAAACCACGTGATCACACCAAAACCACTAATATCGGCGCTAAAGCACATAGCGTAGTAGGATATGTAGGTGGCCTGGTAGGGTGCGTAGGTGGGCTGCTAGGGTAGATAAGTCGCATGCTAGGGTAAGTAGATGGCCTGGTAGGGTAAGTGGGTCGGCTGGTAGGGTAGATATGTAGAATATATGTAGGTGAAATGGTAGAGTATGTATGTGGCCAGGTAGGGTATGTAGATGGCCTGCTAGGGTGGTTAATCGCCAGATAGGTTATGTCGATGGCCGGGTAGGGTAGGCAGGTGGTTACGGTGGGTATTTAGGTGGCTTGATAAGGTAGGTAGGTGGTCGGGTAGGATAGTTAGGTGGTCGATTCGGGTAAGGTAGGTAGTTCCTATAAGTCTCTTATCGGCGCCAGCGAAGGTGCTCAGATAGTTGGTCAGACAGGGAAGGTAGGTGGCCTGGTAGGGTAGGTGAGTGGTCAGGTAAGGTAGGTAAGTGGCCAAGGTAGGTGTGCTGGTAGTTAAGATAAGTGGCCAGGTGAAATAGGTAGCTACCTTGATATGGCATGTAGGTCAGCTAAGGTAGGTAGATGCTCAGGTAGAGTATGTAGGTGGCCAGTGGTGTAGGTAGTTGGAAAGTAGGGTAGCTAGATTGCCGGTAGGGTAGATGGGTGACCTGGTAAAGAAGGTAGGTTGTCTGGAACGGTACGTAGGTGGCCTGGGAGTGGCTACGTGGTCAGGTCGGACCACCACAAGGGTGCTGTAAGCACCAGGATGGGCCTCAAGCCACGTGGACACACCCGAACCACCAAAATCGGCCTCTGACTACCAGGATCGGGTCGAAACCACCAGGTGGGTGGCATGCCCGGATCACAAGGATGGCGCCTGATTCATGTTGGCACTTCCGAACCACCAGCATTACCCTTGATCACGTGGGCACACCCGAATCACGTGAAATGGCGTCCATTTCACGTGGGCACACCCGAACCACCAGAATGAAGCATAGACAACTTGGCACACCCGAACCGCCAGGATGGGTACCGAAGAAAGATAAGGGAGCATGGTGGTACACAGCATAATATGTCGTAGCTACTCCGGTTATGCGCCGCGTAGCGGGGCGGGCGCCTTCTAGTCTAATGGTACTAAAAGCTTGTTGAGATTCTGTCAAAATTTTCGAGCAGGACCCGGTTAACCGAAACTATGCATTAACCGGTCGTGAACTACCTTAATATCAATAATAAAAATATTGGCATTGTGTTTTGACATAATTTGTGGTGTCAATAATGCCGAAAAACTATACTACAATTGAAAAAAATGTAGTAAAGTTAAAAAAACTGTACTACAGTTAAAAATTGTGTTAGATTTTATTTAAATGTAGCACAGTTTTTCGGCATTATTATCACTGCCTACAGGGTACCCCAAGCCTATGTGCGCTACTCCTTGAACGCTACTTCATACCCAAAGAAAATACCCAAATGCTGGATCGTACCCTAACTGAGTGAATCATACCTCAAGCATACAAATGGTACTTCGACTGCATAAAAGTTAGGATTGTTTTGGATTGATCCCGATGACAGATACCCAAGTGCACAATTTTGAATGGCTACCGCGCAACTTATGGTTATTATGATTGAAATACAGTCGAATCTCTTTATAACGTACCCTGAAGTACGACCCCTACGCAAGTGGCTCAATAATTGCTTTTGTTACTAGGCGCCTGTAAGGTGCCAATCAACCCTGTGTAATGGAATTCCTGTTTAAAGGACCCAATTTCAGAGGTTTGAATGCTCGCGGACCACATAGATTTTGTCAATAATGTTTTCTAATTATTTTTTATTTTCATTTTAAATTTAAAACGTCATATTCTATACGATATAATGTCACATTATGACAGTGACAGTTGTGGAGCACTGCAAGTCGGATGAGTTGTCCGATCTGGCATGGTCGAGCTCGACTAGTGAATAGTCCAGTTATGAACTAGTTATGAACAAATTTTCAAATTTATTTTCTGAACAATCAGCGCAAACAAAAAAACAATTCGGAATTATTATTGACAAAATGTGTGTGGTCCCGCGCGCATTCAAACTTTTCGAATTTCCATGATAAGGAAGAGACAGGGTCCTTTAATAAAATTGACCTTTTGTATTCCTCCACAAAATTGTCAATGTCTTCTTCAGTGTAATTAGAACTCTTAAATTTCTTAATATGCTCATCGCTGTAGATATTTTCATGACACCGGATTGACTGCACACATTCACCACTCTGAAAAAATATTCCCTTTTTAACATTTTCTGAAAAAGGCAACTTGCCGTCCACCACTTTGAATCAATGGAACAAGATGCTTGGAAACAGTCTTTGTTCCATAATAGTTAGTGCTAATGCAGATGTCAGCTTGCTCGAATGCGGATTCAGTAGCGTCAATCTAAATAGCGACTAAATCTTTTGTTTGAAAACTCTAGGAAATCTTAGAAACCTCGAAAGCACCCCAGCATTGTTTATTAGTACATCTATACTACCGTGTTCTCTTTTTAAAAAATCTGCAAATGACTTGCAACTATTTTCATCGGTAATGTCTAGCTGGTGAAACAGAATATTCGACAGATTCTTGTCGCCAAGCTCAGCATTGACTGTTTTCAAAGCATCTTGACCTAACGACACATTTCGAGCTAAACAACACATATTTAACTGAATATTTAACCATATTTAATATAAAACTATTTATGAACAATTTTTAACCATTTTGGAGCAAAAGAATTTTAGTATGAAAAAGAAAAAATTTGTCTAGGTCCCCAAAGCTGAATTAGGGTGGAGGTTTTATGCCAGCTAACACTCGGATGATAGGGTGACCTCTTTGCCTGGTTGGACTCAAAATTTCACGCTGAACGAGATGGTATTTTTGGTTAAAAAAACTTTAAACAAAAAAGTTTCATTACGGCTCCATGTATATTTGATGTTTTTTAGATTTTGGCTTGGCACGAAAGTGGAAAAATGATCATAACTTTTTATAGACAAAAGATTTTTTGGGGCTGCAAATTGAATTTTGTAGAAGAGGAGCAGAGCTATCTTTTGACCGTCGATTCGCTTGAGAACTGATCTTAAAACAGATAGATCAGCGTCAAATTTCAAATTCCATTCGAGACATAAAATACTTAAGCTTTCGAAAAACTCAATATTCAAATGTTTTTTATCTTGAAATGAATTTAAAATCTGACGCTGATCTATTTTTTGTAAAATCAGTCCTCACACATATCCGGTGTGAAATTTTGAAAATGGTTTACATGACACATATTTACATGACACACAAGCAAATAACCCGTCAAAAGATAGCCCTGCTCTTCTTCTACGAAATTCAATTTGCAGCTCAAAAAAATCTCTAGTATATAAAAAATTATGACCATTTCTTCAATTTTCTGCCAACGCAAAAATCTAAAAAACATCAAATTTCAGAGAACTGTAGTGAAACTTTTTTGTCTAAACTTTTTCAAACCAAAAATACCATCTAGTTCAGCGTGAAATTTTTAGTCCAACCAGGCAAAGAAGTTACTCGACCATCCGAGTGTCAAAAAATGTAATATAAAGTTTAAAATTTTAGTGACTGGGGCTTATTTCAAATCCATCCTTTCAAGTAACTTGTATACTAATTTTAAGTTGAGCATGAATATTTTGCATATATTTATACGTATCTAACAATCTCACGTCAAATAAATAATAGCACTCAACTTTGAGCCAAACCTCTCACAATTCCATAGCCAATACCTTTGTTTGCGCCAGTCAACTAAAAATTTTTTTTGTAAACAAATCAATATTTGTGTTTTGAAATTTATATGAAAAACTAACCACAAATACCTTTCGAGTCATTTGGTTTTGAATTAAATTATGAAGTCAGAATATAGATCAGGATCCGCGATTACTAAAAAACGTTTTGGAAACACCCAATTGTTTTTTCTGTTTTTTTCTGTTTTCTCGCGGGGCAGCGCCGACGCCAGCGCTAGCGCCGGCGCCAGAACAGCAGTGGAAAAGATGACAGAGAAACATTTGGTTTTTTCGTTCAGCTTTTCCAATAGGGAGGAGGAGGGGGAGGAGCAAAAGGGTAACAGAAAAACTTCACCCATCTTGTTGTTTATCCTATTTCATCTACTCACAAAATAAGAAGAGGACTTAGAAAGAGCTGAAAATACAGATAGAAATAAAATCACAAATTACAAAATTGGGAAAAACATTTCGCAATTGATACAGTCACTCTTTAGTCAGATTTCATAGTGAACAACAAAATTTAAATACAGAGTGAGCGTAGTGCGCAAAACAGATAAATTTATCTCCACCCATAAATTTACCTACCAGATAAAATTCAAAGTATCTTTATCTCACAGATATAATTAATCTGACAGATAAAATTCGATTTGTAAATGAAAATCATTGAAAGAATAAAGAGTGGGTTCCACACTTGCAAATCTATAGAAAATTTCAAGTATAATAGTGACTAAAATAGTTAATGGGTTTCCAATTTTTTCAGCCAGAATTTCAGGCGAAACCATTAAATATTTTAGTCACTATTATTCTTGTTAATTTCTATAAATTTGCAACTGTGAAACCTACTTTTTATTTTTCTAATGATTTTATTTAAATATCGAATTTTATCTGACCGATAAAATTTTATCTGTCAGATAAAATTGTATCTGGTAGATAAATTTATCGGTTCAGATAAATTTATCTGTTTTGCGCACCACGAGAGTGAGTGAGACTTCACAAAAATTTTTGAGATTTCACAAAAACTCACAAAAATTGAAATTTCACAAAAAAAAAATTGAGATTTCACAAAAAATGGGTTTCCAAATTTTTCAGCCAGGATTTCTGGCGAAACCCATCAAATATTTTAGTCACTATTATTCTTGAAAATTTCTATAGATTTGCAAGTGTGCAACCCATTTTTATTTTTTCAATGATTTGGATTTGAACATCGAATTTTATCTGACCGATAAAATTCGGCAGATAAGTTTTATCTGTCAGATAAAATGTATCTGGCAGATAAATTTATCGGTTCAGATAAATTTATCTGTTTTGCGGGCATAGGGGCGTTTAGGGGATTTTGTGACAAATGTCACAAAATCCCCTAAACGTCTTAACAGAACGCCAAGTTTGTACACGTTTAAATTCATTCTTATTTTTTTCACAGCCGGCTTTCTATGTTTGGTCTCTTAATTTTTCTCCTGAAGTCTCTTTTTGAGTCCTTTGATAAATTTTTACAAATTTATAGAGGCTTTATGGTATTTTATGAGAATAATATGAAGAGAATTTGACATTCTGTTATCTATTTTAACTCATTATCGGGTTCTCTAGTTAGGTTTCGGTTGATAAAGTCAATTCTCTGCCAAAAAATCAATGATTATTTCTGTATTTTGATTGATGTACATCGATAATTAAAATGTGCTAGAAGTCTATGCGGCCCACCGAAATACCGTTTTAGCTCTGTTGAACGGACCAGACTGAGAACTTTTCACCCTCCACAGAATCATAAAATAGTTGCCAATCTTTTAATTTGAGTCCTTAAAAAAGCGGTATTAGAGGGAGCCCATTTATAAAAAAGGACCGTAAAATATAATTAATACGGTACAACCTTAACACTCTAAGGTACAATCTCTAAAGCAAAATTCACGCTGAACTTTATTTAACTTCAAACAAATAACAATTCTCAACAATGGGTTAGACAAAAAATATATCTAAAGTACTGGTCTCTCATTTTTTCTTTGTTTGGCTCACAACATCAAAGTGACTGCGTTGATAGCGTATGATAGAAGTAGGACCTGGTGCCAAAGGAGTTCTCAACTGAAAAATAACATTCATAGCCATCATTCATCAGACACACCAAAGAAAACTTGCGTTTTCATAAGCAGCAGAGAATTTCAAAAACCTCATTCTTTCATCTGGCTGGAAGACGATAAAATTGCGATTGTAGAGGCGTGCTGCCAGGATCAATTGCTGCGTGCTACCCCAGTGCTTCTGCTCGGCAAAGATTTCACTCGGCGTAGTAGCATGATCTCTGATGTAATCATCAACATCCTCAATAGAGCAGATCCAATTCGTCCACTTTTGAGTGCGATTTTTATCCAGATAAGCCATTAGCTCACGACGCACTTTTGCTTGTTCGTTCTCCTTGCCATAGACAATCAGCGCAATAGAACTAAATAGTTTAGAAAGTTTACAAACAAAAGTATAAATTTCAGTCAAACCCATAGAAACAATGACCATTAGGTTTGATTGGAAGGAATTCAGTCGGTTCTTCTTGTTCCAAGAAATAAGCTTTGAATAGAGGTGCTGAAACTTGATCATATGCCACTGTTCTTGAGGCTTCCTTCATTGATCGCTCCATGACCTTGAGCATTCTCTTGGCCCTTTTCTTCATTGCTTTACGCTGCTCTTTTTCTCAACTCTGGCGAGCAAATGACTGGCGGCGGAGAGGAAATTTAGCGTGTCTGGGAGAATACTTTCTTCGTGCATAGCATTAGCAGTGCTTTCCTAAAGCAAGTCTTCAAAAAGAGGCCTCAAAGGTGATAAAATTCCAACCTCAAATTCAGCCCACAGCTTTTCAAGTTTCTCATTTATAGCTGCGTAAAGCTTGTTTTGTGGCCTCGGCTTTTCCCCATTCTCAAGCTGGATAATTCGCACCGATTGCTGATACTGTAACTTTTGTAGAAATTGGTAGAGCAAAGTGCATCCCGGTCTTCGTAACGCACCATTTCTCCTGAAAAAAGTGGTAACGAGGAAAGGGAAAAATTACAAAGACTACCGCTTCAAGAAAGTTTGTACGACTCGCAGACATTGGTAGTTCGATGGCGAAGACGATAGAAAGTTCCACAGATTTGCTTTTTTCTTAGCCACTGTCCTTCAAAATAGTCGCAGAAAGTATGCACCAGCCTTTTCTAGCGCGCCTTTTAGATGTTCTCGCCATGATGATGCAGCTTGATCTTTAGGAAGAAGAGGAAGAGCCATCGTCATTCTAATAAGCCGGTTAAAGTGTTTATCTTGCTGGTATTGCTGCTGGAAGCCGAGTGAATTTGTATTTCGTAGAATCGCCTTGGAGTAGTGAAACAGACATCCTCTGATTTTCTAAAACATCAATGGTACATGAGGAATTATAAAAAATTTGAAAAAATACCTCTAGCCCGAATGCCTTTATTGCTGCTCCCATCTCTGCTTTTTCATAGTCACAGTGGAACTTCTCAAAAACTGGCTTGATTTTCAGCTGAGCCCATTTCGCTTGCAAGTGCTGAAAAACGACATTGTAGCTAGCTTCCAACGATTCTCCATCAGACAAGTAATGACTGCAATCCATTCTCCTTGAACTAAGAGTAGAAACTAGCACACATTAGTAACTGAAAAGGAGAAAAATCTTACAAGTCCATGTATGATGAAAATCTGCGCAAAACCAATCGGACACAAATCGAAAGTCCCGTCTGCCATCAAAAGTATGCACTGCGCAGCTGCCTTGTAGTCATCATCCGAGGCAAACATTACATCCCCATTTTTCTCATCAGCCAACGAAAGCCATCTATAAGAAAAAAACAGTAATCACAGGTAGTGATTCGAAAAATTACAAACGTTCCTTATTTTCCATCACAAAAGCACGGTAAGTGTCGTCATACATCTTTGGTGTATGAAAGGATTTTCACATTAGATGCGGCCATCTTTCTTCGGCGATACTGATTGCGGACGCTGTGCCACGATGGAAAGAGAACTGCAATGGAATCTGGCTCCTTTCCCGTTTGCCCAGAATTCTTAGCCATCTTTAGAGCATGCTGCTGCCCTTTTTCATGAGCTTCCTGAGGCCTCATGAGCGGATTCTTCTCGGCTTCTTCTCGCACCACACGGTCGATGTCTCTTGCCATAAGCTTGTTTTTTGGATGGAGGCGACATTCTTTAACATGCATTCCCTTATTCAGCATGTAATGGCCATCAACCTGTTTGAGAGTAGGGACTGGAGTCGGACGAGTTTTCGCACTAAGTTTGCATAAAATTGCGTTGAACCTATCCCGAAAATTTGACAAAAATACTTTAAGCAATCGATGCATTCGAAGACATCCTTGTGCTTCTTGTAACACTCGATAATCAGAACCTTCCTTAACAGCCAGCATTTCATTCGAGAATTTAGTTTGCAGAGTCCTAAAGCAGAGGTAACAAAGGACAGGTTATGGAAAAAGTAAAATCTTACACAATAATTTCATCATTGAGATATGTATTAGCGGTTCTTTCTCTTGTCATGTGACGATAGATCGTCCTCAGCGCACACGTTTTGTTGTATTGCTGCTTTAGGAATTCGAGGACATCTCCCACGGTAACCTTCTCACTCTTGAGTCGCTGTAGGTTTTCAATCACGTCGGTGTTAGTCCACTTGAAGTCCTTCATCTTAACAAAGCAATGTAAAGGAACAACAGTAGAATGTTATCATTTTTTCATATTATTCTCTAAAATTACCATAAAGCCTCATAAATTGGTAAAAGTCCATCGAAGGACTCAAAAAGAGACTTCGGGAGAAAAATTAGGAGAGCAAACACAGAAAACCGGTTTTGCGAGAAATCAGAATGAATTTGAATGTGTACAAACTTGGCGTTCTGTAAGACGTTTAGTGGATTTTGTGACATTTGTCACAAAATCCCCTAAACGTCTACGCACCGTTTGCGCACCACGTGTTTTATCTATTTTTGTTGACTGTGAAATGCAATCCGTGTGCCAGTTTACTTGGAGTCCAAAACACACTTAAGTGGGCTTAAAGGGGCGGGTGACATTAAGGGGTTGAGAAATAAATTTCAAAACTTCGTGTGAAACATTCTGACGGGTTCCCTAATTATTCGGTAAATGTATATATTTTGTAATAGGTTTCTTTAGATAATTCTGAATGATTAGTGAAACCCATCATAATACAATTGTTAAATTCTTCATTAAAATATTTTTGCTTGGCATTCGTCAGCCCGGGTAGGTGAAAACCTGCTTAACGAAAATCTGCTTAACGAAAGTCTGCTTAACGAAAATAATGTATAGGAAAACAATATAACCGTATTTCCTGTAATAACGCCCCCCCCCTGATTCAAAATCGTGTTTTTGGCGTTGTGTTTTTGACCCATTTTTTGATCACTTCTCTCAGGCAAGTTACCACTCATTTTGTAGCTCATATCACTGGCTACCAAAATAAGGGTAATGTGCTTGGGACAAGCATTCAAAAAGTGGTCAAAAACACAACGCCAAAAACACGATTTTGAATGGGGGGACGTTTATTCCAGGAAATACGGTAATTAGTTGATAAGTTTCATAAAATAATTTTAGAAATAAAATTGTTTACTTGTGAAACCGATCAACTAATCATATTGTATTTTTATCATATTTTCGTAAAGCAGATTTTCGTTAAGCAGGTTTTCACCTACCCGTCAACCAACCCGTACCAAACACTGCCGTATAATCCACCACCTCCCTTCCACACCCCCCCCCCTTCAATCTGTTGAGGGTATCTAAAAACAACCACTTTTAGAATATTGAAAAAAGAGTGATGTTAGTACTATCCAGGCCTGAGCCTTAATTGTTCGCGGAGGTCGACGACACCAGGGTTGTTGTGTAGTTTATATGACACTTTCCTATTTAAGGATGTAAAATTTTTGGTAACGAATGTCGACGCTTCTCGTTTTTACCACAAAATCGTCACTGTTCACACCTATTACATTTTTTTTAAATATTTTCTGCTTTTTTGATTTGAACAATAAAATTAATTAAATTTGTCTGTTAAATTAACTGTCTAATGTGTATTTACTCGCAAAAAAGTTAGAGATTGTCCATTGTCCTGTGTCTTAGATCGTGAAAAAAGTTTCATATTTATTATACGGTCTTTATATTTATACGTTGCAAAAAAATAAATAACTTGAACAGGATTTAAAAGAGTCTGTTAGATAGTTTATCAATGATGGAAAAGGAATTTTCAACAGTTGTCAATGGCTGACATCCAAGTGCACTCAGTGCGGCATTTGCAGCCGGTACGTGACAATTGCGGGTCCCTTTCAAAAAGGGGACAATTGCGGGTCCCTTACAAAAAGGGGACAATTGCGGGTCGCTCTAAAAAAGGGACAATTGCGGGTCCCTTTCAAAAAAGGGGACAATTGCGGTCCCTCTAAAAGAGGACAATTGCGGGTCCCTTTCAAAACGGGAACAATTCAAACAAAGAACTTTCTTATGCAAGGCTATGAGCAACAACAAATGAACAAATTTACTGATCCATGATTTACTGATCCACAAAATCTGATCATTTTCAAAACCTTACTCTCACTACCACAAAAAGATTATTAACACTGGAACGGCTGATCGTAGCAAATGGTGCGTCTTGTGCAGAATTTCAAGGGGAACACGATAGTGAAAGAAAAATTGGAAAAAAGTTTCCTTTAGGGGGTAATGGTGCCCGTTGAACCGGCCAAGTCGACATTTTTGCTCATGCAACTTCAATGGGGCAGATTTAGTCAATTCTTTTTACTGGTTTGAGTGATTTATATCTTGAAAGAAAGCGCAGATTACGGGCTTTCTAATGAGGTATCATTGATGTATTTATGACAGTTATATGTGAAAATTTCGGATCATATAAATAATCGTGTCAATTTCCGAAAACGTTGTTGATACTTGAGAGCGCAACAAACGTGTGATAACGTCATTTTTACAGCTATCAATGCATACCATTAAACAGAGCAAGAAAATCTGCACCAGAAAAAGATTTGAAGTAGGGTTAAAAGAGGCTTTCAGAGTGTTTAGCGAGACTCTCAAAAAAAATTTAAATTAATTTTGACGTAAAACTCATGTTCCGCTAGAGGAACCTCAACTTTTAACACGGATTCATGTTCAACATGGTCGATTTGCTAATCAAACTGCCATCAAACATGGAACTCGCTGTAAATTTCAGATTCCGCTCAAGACAAAAATCATTTGAATTTCAAAAAAAATTTGAATTTGAATATTTTTTGTCTTGAGCGGAATCTGAAATTTACAGCGAGTTCCCATGTTTGATGGCAGTTTGATTAGCAAATCGACCATGTTGAACACGAATCCGGTGTTAAAAGTTGGGGTTCCTCTAGCGGAACATGAGTTTAACGTCAAAATTAATTTAAATTTTTTTTGAGAGTCTCGCTAAACACTCTGAAAGCCTCTTTTAACCCTACTTCAAAATCTTTTTCTGGTGCAGATTTTCTTGCTCTGTTTAATGGTATGCATTGATAGCTGTAAAAATGACGTTATCACACGTTTGTTGCGCTCTCAAGTATCAACAACGTTTTCGGAAATTGACACGATTATTTATATGATCCGAATTTTCACATATAACTGTCATAAATACATCAATGATACTCATTAGAAAGCCCGTAATCTGCGCTTTCTTTCAAGATATAAATCACTCAAACCAGTAAAAAGAATTGACTAATCTGCCCCATTGAAGTTGCATGAGCAAAAATGTCGACTTGGCGGTTCAGACGGGCACCATACCCCCTAAAGGAAACTTTTTTCCAATTTTTCTTTCACTATCGTGTTCCCCTTGAAATTCTGCACAAGACGCACCATTTGCTACGATCAGCCGTTCCAGTGTTAAACAACTTTTTATTGAAAACTTGAATGAACATAACAAACAATAAAAGACTAAGAAGTTGACAGAAACTCAAACAATCACTGGTCCATAACATTATTATAAGCCAACCCGTGAAGATAGGCAATGAGATTTATTCTTTCGTATTGATGCACCTTGGCCAAAATCCTACATCTACCTCGTAGTAGACACGTCTCTTCTTTGGAGCCACTCTTCCTGCCAAATACTGCTTATAGTGCATGTCGTGAGTGCGCTGAATTCGTTGAGGTCTTGGAGTGGTCGTCCAACAGTCGGATGATCCACACCGAGGGCATCATGGAGTCGACGATGAGCGGCTTCGGCAAAGTTACGACTTCTTCGTAGTTGACACGACCGTTGCATAAAGGCGTTAGCTTCCATTCTATAAACAGAAGCATAAATGCGTAGATAATCACGAGGCATCAATACAAGCTTTATGAGGGACCCGCAATTGGCCCTTCTTTGAAAGGGACCCGCAATTGTCCTTTTATATAAAGGACCCGCAATTGTCCGTGTCCGATTTGCAGCCGTAGGCTGGCGAGTGCATCGGCATGGTCATGGCTTCGAAGCGAGCATAGCTTAAAAGTTAGAAGTTTGGTCTAAGTACTAGCTTATATAATTATGTAATATTTTTAAAATAAACAAAAATTGATTTGAAATAAATATATTTTATAAAGGTTACTTGACGCCTTCCGGAAAATGCTCCTTGTCAGCGTATTTCGACTTGAAGACCATGTTCACTCGTCTTTAGAGTGGTCCAAATCGTTGGCCAAAGCAGTCTTTCTAAAATTCGCGATGAAAAGTAAAGTGGCGAAGCTCAGGTGCAAAGGAGTGGGGGCTGGGGGGGGGGGGGGGGGGGGGGGGTTGGATGTAGGTGGGTATTTGGCTCATGTTCAAGTGCTTCGCTAAAAGTCACTGAAAAATATTTGGGTTTTCAGACGTCTACTAAAATGATCAATATTGCCGGTTGATGGCCTCAATTGCTCAGGAATCCCATCAGTGAACATCCCAAACCCACCATATCGTATTTACTCTAATAGAAGCATGGTTTGGTTAGAAACTATATGAAAAGAAAATCGTTGACAGTAGTAAGGCTACCTTTGAAATATGATATTTAATATTAAGATTTTTTTTTGAATTGGCGGAGGACAAGATGCGTAGACGGCAATGGTCCTTTGAAACGCAAAATTTTGGCTATTTCGTCAACTATATTTGTCATGTCGATTTGATCTGAACTGATTTAATTTTGCCCAAATGTACTTCATTTAAAGGTTGTACTTTATTTTGAGCCAAATTTTTACAACTTTTGAGTTTTAACATTCAGAGTCTTTTAGTTTTGGTGCTTAAAAGTCAATAAATACTGCAAAAATATTAAGTATCAAACTCTAACCCGTTTTTGCACGGCTTTGAAATTAAAAAAAAATAAGTGTTTAGTCAACTTAAATCTGAATTTGAATTAAAATAACAAGCTATACAGTGAATAATTTTTTACAGAAAAAGCAGAGCTGCTGGAATATACCCCACCCAATAAGTTAGGCTTAACTTAGGCTTGGCTTAGGCTTAAATTCAGGCTCAGGGGTCTATCCATTTTGTGCAAGTTTTTTAATAATGGTGGTTTCGGGTGCCTCTGAAATTATTGTTGAGGGTAAATTCCAGTAGCTTTTTCGGGAGAGGTATATTCCAATAAAGTCGAAAAAGCTAATACAGTCAAACTCCGATATAAGGCCACCCCGATACAAGGCCACCCCGCTATAAGGCCACCTCGAGACCAATTTTTGCCAGCAAAGAAAGAAGTTAGTCAAAGTTCACCCCCGATATAAAGCCACCCGATATAAGGCCACCTCGGCCGGTCCCCAGGGGTGGCCTTATATCGGAGTTCGACTGTAGTCTAAAAATTTAAAAATTACAGTACTAAGAATCCCAAAATGACTCTGATTAGGACGCCCACTCCCCCCCCCTGCCCCGTCCTAGAGGCAACTGAAAAAATAAACGCCCCGCGCGTTTATTAGAAGAAATACGGTATATCGATTACCCACTCTCTTATAGTTAACCTGAGAAGTTAACCCTAAAAATTTAATTATAATAGTTAACCTGAACAATTAAATTAAATAGTTAATCTTAATAGTTAGCTCTGAAAACTACTCTAGCAATTACCCACCTCTAACAGTAATGCAAACCCTAATAGTTACATTATATTTGTAAAACAACCCGAAAACAGAATGCTTGAACAATTCAAACCATGGCAACTCCTTGCAAGCAAACACGTCCATTTGAAAAAAATAAGCAATATTCTGAAAAAGAAAAATTAATAAAGTTATCTTTTTAATTCGAATTTGGCATTTTGGTTAATTTCATTTCTGCTCACTTTAATAAGCAGAATATTTTTAATAATTAAAAAACCATTTTTTCGAAAAAAAACCAATCTCATTTTTTCGAAAAATCAGCTTGAAATTTTTGCCGTTCCTTTTTTTTCATTTGAAAAAAAAACTGAAAACGTTAACGCACCAAAAAATAACCCCTGATTTTAGGTAAGATCGTCAATTTTCTCAATGTTTTTGATTTCAAAATACCTAGCTACCCTTCTAAGAGAAACGGCCATCGTAAACCAGAAACGTCCTTTTATGGTTTTTTTTCGACCCGGTCATCCTGTTGGTTTTTTTTGTAATTTTTTCAGGATCAGACAAGGTAGGCCAGCGTAACTTAGGATGGACTCAAACACATCTTAGACTCATTTTTAGTCCGTCCTGGAATACTCAGGCCTGCCTTGAATAAAAATGAAACCTCAAATATTTTAAAAGAAACAAGGGGACCGAGGTGAAGAACTCTTTGATTTAGGGATAGGGCTAAACCGACTTTTGGCTCGGAAGCACCACCCCTACCCCTTTATATAAGCTTTCACAAAAAAGGAGAAGCGAAAAGATTACAGAAAAACATTGGTTTTTCCGTTCAGCTTTTCCAAAAGGAGGAGCAAAAGGGTACAGAAAACATTTACCCATTTTGTTTTTTTCCCTATTTCATCTACTCACAAAATAAGAAAAAGACAAAAAGCGCTAAAATACAGATAGAAATAACATCGCAAATTACAAAATTGGGAAAAAGATTTCCAGTTGATACAGCCATTTTACCAATGGAACATAGCTATCTTCGGCCAGATTTCATAGTGAACAACAAAATTTGAATACTGAGTGAGAAAGATTTCACAAAAACTGTTGTTTTTCTATTTCTGTTGACTGTGTACTCGAACAAAGAGTTGGTGTGCCAGTGTACTTGAAATCCAAAACACACTTTAGTGGGCTGAATCTTTCTTGTTTGTATTGTAGTAAAATAAATTATTTGCTTAAAATATTGACACCTACCGTAATATCTCTTATTTAGACCGTACTTGTTGCAAATTCAAACGTGAAATGGACAATTCCAACGTAAAAACATGTTTGAGTCTGTCCTGACATACGCTGGCCACTTTTGCCTTTCACAATTTTTTTCTTTTTTCATCGTTTTTAGTGCTAAAACAATCTTAGACCTTAAAACGAGATTTCGGCTCCACTGACAGAGTTCACTCATTTCTTTCATTTTCAACTTGGTTTCACCTAGGGTTGTGAAACGAAAATTTGAGCGGTCAAATCTCTGTCAAAATCTCATGCTCGTCAAATTCTCGGGCATATTCTGGTTAAATTCTTAGTCAAAATAAAGATCTGACCGGTTTATGCAAATAGGTCAAAATTATAATCCCTATGCAGTCAACTCTTACTGCATAAGGCTAGGAGACATTGGCAAAAACGACATTGACCAAACGACGTTTGGCAAACGACATTCGCCTAAACGACATTTGGCAAAACGACATTTGGCAAAACATCTCTATATATGTATTAGGCATGTGTCAGTGTGTAACGCTGTTTGAAATTTTGTTCGTAACGCGATTTATCCGACTTTTGTTGGACACTTTGTAATGATCTTGGTGTCATTCGATAGCGCTTTAATTGTAGGTGTAGCATGCGTGTTCGTTTTTCCATATCACCTACTGGACAAAAAAAATAGGGCCGGAAGTTGGAGAAATGGATTTTCGGAATCCATATTTCGTCATTTTGAGAGTGGTGATTGTCGATAAAATTTTGGGTCGAAGTGGTCGAACTCGCAAAATTGTTTATATATCAATAGAGCAATGAATCTCTATATAGTATTGGGTCGGGTGGGTCACACTTTTTATGATTTACCGAATTTATTTACCAAATTTTGAGCCACTTTTATAAAGAAAGTCGGTGTTGATGTTTTATAATGGTGAAAACTAGAGAATCTCAGCTACAAATGAGCTATTGAACAGTGGATTTTGAAAGTTTTTAGGGTGGAACTGGTCCGGACAAGCTCTCAACTCAGTGGTTTTTTAGGTGTACTTTTCCTATTTTAACTTCAGACCCAATTTTGAGCCACTTTTATAAAAAAGTCGGTGTGATGTTTTATAATGGTGAAAACTAGAGAATCTGATCTACAAAATAAACTATTAACCTGTAAGGTTAGAAAAGTGTAAAAGGTCGAACTGGCACGGAGAAGCTCTCAACTCAGTGGGTTTTTAAGTGTACTTTTCCTATTTTTTAACTTCAGACCCAATTTGAGCCACTTTTATAGAGAAAGTCCGGTGTTTATGTTCATGATGGTGAAACTGAAGAATCTCAGCTATAAAATGAGTTATTAACCAGTGATGTTAGAAGAGTAGGTCTCGAACTGGTACGGACAAGCTCTCAAGTCAGTTGCTTTTTAGGTGGAGTTTTCCTATTTTAACTTCAGACACAATTTTGAGCCACTTTTTATAGAAAAATCAGTGTTGATGTTCATAATGGTGAAACAAAAGAATCTCAGCTACAAATGACTATTTAACAGTGGATTTTGAATAGTGAACGGGTTGAACTGCCGGACAAGCTCAAAACTCATGGTTTCTCAGGTGTGGATTTAAGGATGTTCTGATGTGCGAGGGTAAGCGAGGAGAGGCGAGGATGGGCAAGGTAGGCGAGGATGGGCGAGGGTAGGCGAGGATAGCGAGATGGCATGGTAGGCGAGGATAGGCGAGGATGTTGAGGGTAAGCGAGGTAGGCGAGGATGGCGAGGTAGGCGAGGATAGGCGAGG
>SADC01000978.1:0-33412 GCA_004194705.1 Ditylenchus dipsaci
CGCCGGCGGCGTAAAAATGTTGCTAAATTTCACCGCCGCGCCACCCCGCCACCGCCGGCGCTGCCATCGCCGCCACCGCCGCCGCCAGCTAATGCATCAGTGTCAAAAAAAATTCTGTTTAATTATGTTTGTCATAGAATTAAATTTTTGCAAGAGAACAGTAAAATTCTGATTATGTCATTTTTCATATTTTTTGTAAGATGACCATTCAAAACAAGCATTGTTTTAAATACTTGTAAAATTGGTTCTGTTGGAGTCTTTCTTCCTGAAGAGAGCATAGCCATGATACTGAATTGTCTTTACCGTCTTGCACTTGTAGCTGGCGTTGCTAAGCGTTGCGCCTGCAGCGCCGCCGGCGGCGCTGGCGGCGGCCGTCGATCCAACTATGTCCTATACTAACCGATAAATTTCAATGTTCACATTTTATTAGAAAAAACTGGATCATTAGTGCACTATAAAAAAATTCTGAGTACATATTCGAGCCAAAAAGTAATTTTACTTTTAGAAATTAAGATTTTTCAAGGCAAATGTAAAAAAAATCTTTTTGCGATATTCATCACGTACTTTTTGTCAAACCTTTTTGAACAACCAATATTTGAAAGTATGCTCTTGTAGCGTCGAGATTTTCAAAAAACTTAGAAAGAAAATGTTTCGGCCAAGCACAGAGGGATGGGCCATGGCCCTTTCCTGAAACTAGTGAAGGTGAGTTGCTTTAGGCAATTATTGCAAAGCGATATTTCTTAACAATTTTTTTGGATGCAATATCTGCGATGCGATAATTTTAATTTTAAAGGCGATATTTTAATACTACGAACAAATTGAAATGTAAATCGGGCAGACGATTATCGCAATGCTATATTTTTATAATTTCCTCCCATGCGATATTCGCAATGCTATATTCTTGAGCGAAAAAACCGAATAAGATGCGATATTTACGATGCGTTTCACTTAAAAATAGCCTGAGCTAAAGGATGATAATGAAAAAAAAAAGTTACAACGAAGGGAAACTTCCGCTACTTTCAGAAACGGCAAAGCGCCCTTTTTTCCGTCGAAAAAAAAATTTCCAGCAAAATCCTCAAAATTTCGAAACAAAAAAAATGTGGTGCTAAAAAGGGACAAATCTTAAAAAGATGATTATTCCTGCTTAACTCTAAAATGCACCAGCTTCTCACTGAAATAGAAATGCCCCGCCGCAAAACGGACCTGCTTAGGACGCTTTAAGCTAATAGCGTATTTTCATTAATAACACACTCATGACCTACTCGAATATATTTCAGCCTACATCACTACAACTGGCAGCGTGATAGAGCCTGATGGAAGCTGGTATAAAGAAGACCCCCTGGTAAAGAACAATCAGGCGGAGGAACCTTCTCCGGCAACTAGCTGAGGCATGTCTTTCGGTTATTTTTCAACTCAAATAAAATATTCAGTTTGAGTTAAAAGTAGTGCTTGAAGTTGGATATCGCAAAAAGCTGGATGCCATACAACAAAAAGCAAAGAAGTGGCTAAGTGAAACATGTTGCCGTGAAGTTATCTTGATCGACATTTCAACAATCGCGAGGTACTTCGAGGAGAAATTTGGCGACGAAACCGACTTGACAACCCAGTTCAGACCGTAAAGTTATGCTTTTCAATTATCACAATAATAATTTTATTATCAGGAAGACTTCAGCAACGCCCCCAGCACATATATGCAGTTCTTGTATTTGGACTTGCGCAACATCTACGACAATGCCATTTTGGGACATTCCCCAATTCTTTTCGCGACCCTCAACGATTTTTCTGGCTTAACAGTTTCAATCGATCTCTACTTAGTACGATTACAAATTCAAGATAGTATTCTAAGTTCACGTATATGCCACATTGAATATGTCCGAGTATCTATTTCTCTACTTTTCAGTAAATAATAAAAGTTTTATCGTGTTCAGTATCGGTCGCTTTCTCAATTTCGACTTCCTCCGCTTCATCGACATCGATAAGCTGGTCGCCGTTGTTCGCCCTGACGTTTTCCAAATCTCAGCCCCATTCACTCTCGACCCCATCACTACAATGGCAATGTACAGGGCAGTGTGTTGTGCTGAGCTCACTCCGAGTGAGAATTTCACTGAGAATTCTCACTCTCAGTGAGGACCAAATTCAAAATTCTCACTCTCACTCACAGCCTGTGAGGACAAATTTCATTCTCACTCACTCTCACTCACAGGCCAAAAAATCGTCCTCAGCACAACACTGGTACATGTTTCGCCAAATTTTTGTCCGATTTTATTTCGACCACATCTTTTTGTTTTTATTGTGTCTAGACGAGATCTTTTTTTTTACGATAGCCAAAACTCTAGGATGCAAAATGGTATAAGACATTAATAACAACACTTTTTTTCAACATCAACAAAACAATAAACAATGCGAACAACAAAAATAAGAAATTTTATTTTATTTATTTATTCATTTATTTCAACGTAAAATGTATTAATACAATCACGCAACTAAAACAAGTACAAAGTTAAGCAAATGTAAGTCACACTCCTTATAGGCTGCTACACTTACACATTAATCCGTTAGATGTTTTGATTCTTGCAAATTACAACGAAATTTTCAATAAAGTGACAGCATAAGAATAAAATTCAACTTGGATCAGATAAATTACAATATGGGTAAATTTGGCTAATAAAAATTTTTGATGACAATATTTAGACTACTACCGAAATTTGCGAGGATTATGGATTTTCTTTTACAGTTAGATCAGATACATAAACTTCAAGAGACCACATTTTTTGTTATTTTCAAAGGTCTTTTTCTAAGTGCAGGGAGTTTGGCTAGCTCAATTTCAGTCATGTCACGCCTCACAAGGAGGTTTGCTGGTGCATTAGCAAAGTTAGGGAGAAACTTACGGAATGAGTAAAGAAAAGTGTCACGAGATTCTGTGCTGGTAAAGTGAACCTTGATGATTCTGGGTCTCCCATTCTTTTTATGGCCATGTCGTCTCAGTTCCATAGGCGAAGGTCACCAGCCACTCCAATCTCAGTCGCAATGGCTCTCACAAGTTCAGTGTCCTTCTTGGTAGTTTTGTCATCATTCTCCATCTCTGGCATGCGTTCAATAATAGCAGTGCAGCTTTTCTCTTGCATGTCTCTATGGGCAACAATAGTGTCAGTGATGATTTTGGAAATTGTTGTTGAGTTGATGAGAGTGTCTTTGCCATTTTACAAAATATCGTCTTGACCTTCTTTGATACTTTCATTGGAGCCCATATCATTATTTTCCAGCTCTTCTTGCAACTGCTTATTTTGGCTAAGTAATTTATGGAGGACGAGAAGAACTTTCAACCAGCAATAATCACACCTCGGCTAGGCCTCATTAGTCGCGATACTGCCCATCCGCAAAGATTTTATTCGATGTTTCAAATGCTTGTTCCACGCTTTTTCCTTGCACTTCTTCTCTTAAGTTTTTCGAGACCGGCCGGCTGAGTGCGATAGACTTGATCCATCCGCACAAAAAGAAGGAACTTGGTGATTGGGTTAGCTGAGTTCGGACCCACCTGAAACAAAACATTAACACATTAAGTAAATTATTTCATCACCTTGTCTTTATCTTCTTTCTTCTGTTGACGTTTCCTGTTTCTAAGATCTTTTGCCACCATTTCTTCATTAGCTTTCCTTCTGGCGCTCTGGCGTTTTTTCTGTACTTCCTGCGATACTCGACTTGCACTTGCTTCGGAGATCCATGCATTCCGTACCAGATGACTGTCCACACTTTTGGCTCGATCGAGCATTTCATTTTGCGCTGAAATCAAACAAAAGTTTAACAAGTTTACAAAAAATGAAAATATGAATGAAAAGTGACGAATGATGTGTAGTTCTGCTGCCTAGAGTCTTGGCTATCGAATAAAAAAAGATGTCGTCGAGACACAATAAAATCAAAAAACATATGGCCGAAATAAAATCGGCCGAAAATTCGGCGAACCCTGTACAATGGCAAATGTATCCCCAACGGCCACAAGGTTGAACCAAAAGAATGAGTGCAAACCTTTCACAACTCCATTGTCTTTGTTCAGGTAATCGTGCATAGCAAGGCCACCTTGCATTTTGTCGCACAATTCTTACTCAGTCTATGCTTCAAGAAGCGAGTCAAGTGAGCGTGCTGTTTTTTTTACTTGCAAAATACAACTGGAAAAAGGTCGTGTTCGGATTAGGGCCGTTAAATAGAAGGTTCTTCGATTGCTAGGGATCGTCCTTGGTGGCCGTTATATAGAGGGGGCCGTTGTATCGAGGGGGCATTATATAGAGGGTATAACTCTTTATGTTTTAGTTAAATCCAACCAAACTGGTCCCAGGGGCCGTTATATAGAGGTTTGGCTGTAGCAAGTTTGTTCGGAATTTGATGACTATAATATTTTGAACCCATTAACTCACTTTAAGCTCAAAGGATGAATATTTGGACAGCCCCATTCTTGTGCTTTCAGACGGTTAATACAAGGGGTTTCAGAATTGTGAAAGTGAGTTTTGTCATCGATTTCAACTTTGTATGAGGCTAGCTGATTTTTTTTGATGACACTCGATACCCAAAAGAAAGCTGAGTATATTCTTTTTCAAAAATATATACCAAGTTTTGCAAATTAGGGAGCTCAAAAAGGAGAAAAGGAAAAGTGAAAGAAAAGGTAAAATGAAGATTTCTTGACAGTGGTAAAATAGAGCCTTTTCTTTTTCTACTTTTATAAACTCTTCAATTTACAAAATTTGGTCTTTATTTCCCGAAAGAGGAGACCCTCAGCTTTCGTTTGGTATCGGGTATCATTGAAAATCAAGAATTTCACTGATCAAATACAAAATGAGAATTGAAATTACCACTTATTTTCAAAATTCTGAAAGCCCGTGTTTTGTCTCATGAGTATTTAGTTGTAGCTTATCAAACATTTTAAGTGAATGCTTGACTAAT
This sequence comes from Ditylenchus dipsaci, assembly GCA_004194705.1. NCBI lineage: Eukaryota > Metazoa > Nematoda > Chromadorea > Rhabditida > Anguinidae > Ditylenchus > Ditylenchus dipsaci. The sequence continues at coordinate 4,933 of SADC01000978.1, forward strand.
GAATTTTTGATGATTTATTTATTTAGCAACTAAAAAAAGTAAAGACAAGTGGCATCAATAATTTCTAAAAGTATTTGCTAGTATTTTGCTACATTTTCATAAATTACTAAATTGAACAACTTTCCGATCGTATAGCTATAGGTCCTTGTTTGATTGCAGCAGCTAACCTGTCAGAAAAATTGGTGTCAAAAACTTCATTACTGGTTTGGACATTTCGTATTCTTCACTTTCCGATGAAGATGTGAAGAGCAAGCCCTGTTTTTTGTTTGGTCTTTTCAGTGATTGAGCAGTTGGTTGTAGTTCCTTGGTTGGTTGGAGCGATTTTCGCTTTACTTCTGTGTGTGGCTGCTTTGGAGGTACAGGTTTCTCAACCGGCAGAAGCTGTGGCGCAACAACTTGTAAACGTGCTTTAGGGAGTGGTCTAGCTGTCTGTTTTGTAGATTGTGTTGGCGATTCTAGAACTTCAATCTCACTTGGCACTCTCTCTTTGGTGGGTTGCAGAGAGAAAGGAGAAGGCACAGGAGAGGAAACTTGTGGCTCTAAATACTATCTATTTTCAAAGTCTAATATTGCTCTGATATTCTTATCCTATTTTTTGAAAATTTATATATAGACTAGACGCTAGTTTTATTTTGAGCGATGTAATACCGTATTTTCTCTATTAATCTTCCACTCACTAACAAACCCCACTCTATAATAGAGCGGGATTTTATTAATTAAAAAAAACCCAAAATATCGATTTTTAAATTATAATCGAATGTATTCCAATTGACACCTTCTTGAAACCAACTTTCTAAGTCAGTGCGCACAAAATTTTTCTGGCGCAACTGGAATAACAAGTTCAATTTCATTTTCAACTAAAAATAATTAAAAGAAAATTTTTAAGTAGTTGTGGAGTAAAATTATTTCTTCATTTTAAAGATATCGTGCATTCATGAACTGAGTTGTTCCGAAGTCGAAGCCTCCAGTAAAAATTTTTGGCTCCTCCCATCTAAAAAAATAGACCCAGTGCTGGCGCCTGGTTGATAAATTTGTTTTTGCTGTGAATTTTACAAAAATAAGTATTTTTATAAAGACTTCATTTTTATATTGTAGAATTTTTTATAATTGTCACAGTAAATTCAAAATGAAATGCAGATACCGCACAACTTTAACTAATACAACACTCTCTGATGAATCGCCACGCTCTGATAGCTAATGCCCTGAAAGATCAAGAAAAATAAACAAAAGAAACCGAGAAATTGAAAAAAATGCAGAATAAAAGTTTAAATATATCTCTTAAATAAATATTGGCAGCTTAATTTTGGAAAAAACTCCGGATCCATAGCTGCTCTGCAGGGTTAAAAATTTTGTGCAGTGCTGGCGCCGACCAAAACCTCTTATTGGCTGCAGCGTCATCACGGAGCGCTGGCTCGGCGCTGGAACGACACTTTTCATAAACCTAAGTTTTTTTTGTAGAGACAATGCAGCATAGTAAAAATCAGGGTCATAATCAAAAATAAATTCGTAAATTTTTGCTTTAATGCTAAAAAAGTCTAAATACTCACAATGTGACCTTTCCTTATTTAAGTTTACAAAAGCTTTCAAAAGCGATTACAAACGACTCAAAAACGGGGGAGAAGTACTAATTAAAAAACAAAACAGAATGGTTCAATTTCTCTTTATTTACATCCTGATGTCATCTAGAAGCATGGTGGCAAGCTAACGTAATTTCTCAACTCCAACTCACCCTTCTCAACTTCAACTTGATCTGGGGTTGTTATTGTTTGATAGGAATAAGATGTGCTCAGGGCCGCAACTTCAAATTTCTCAAGGGGGGGGGGGTTTGATTTGTTTAATTTTCACGGTCAAGGGGGGGGGGGGGCAATGTATTTCCAAAGAGGGGGGGGGGGCGTAATCACCCCTACGACTTTAATTTCAATAATTTGTATCGACCTCTCCCGAAAAGAAGTTGCCTTTCTCATCTTGTTTTTTTTGCAAAATGTGCAAAATCGCCTTGGTCCTCCCTGTTGTTTTTTTGCATTTTAAGGCAAAAACTTTTTATTTATTGTATATTATGGACTGCTTTGCTCGGAAACCTTGGATTTAGTGTAACTCTCAATTTAGGTATACTTTTGCGGTCCCCGCGTGTTACACTAAATCGAAAGTGGACTTTACGATTTTATCTGACATAAAATATTTTGCTTAGGCCTGGGATAATAAGACTGTCAAAAATGCTGTACAAAATCGAGACTTTTTGATACGTATAATAAATCTGCATCCGCACCGCATTCAAGTGAAAACGCGTGCGGATGGTGGAGCCAAGTGAAGCTGCCAATAATAGCAAAAAAAACGGATCATTGCGTGCGTTCCTTTACATAGCAACTCATAGAATTGCGTGAACCCATACATGCTGCCGCAGGCGTATGGAAGCAGGTTTTTTTGAAAGCACTAGTAAAATGAAAACTAAAATTTTTGGTGAGTTTCGAATTTTGATTTTTTTGCTGTCGGATTTTTATCATGAAACCTATTCAAAATTTTTAATCAACGGGTTTTTGATAAATAAAATGTAGATTGCGCGTACCATATAGTGCCTGTCTCATAATTTAAATGAGAATTTAATTTTATCCGCCTTTTATCGGCTCAAATGAATTAATCTGTTTTGCGCACCACGCTTTATTCGCTAAATGGGTCAAAATTTGACGCTACTATGATATACACCACCCCTCCCTCCCAATCCTTGGACCTACTATGATAACACCCCCCCCCCACAACTCAAGATTTTTCGGAGTGGACGAAAGTCATTTTTAAGTAATAATTTTGCTATAAATATCATAGTAGCGCCCAATTCTTTTCTCTCACCCTCACCAAATTTTCTCACCCTCACCAACAAATCTTCTAATTTGTCAATGTCCAAATCTGTAGCGGCACCAATGAGTATCTGGATTGGTTATTAGCCAAAGATTTTGTGTGAAATGCCATGAAATAATCCAAGTCGAAAAAAACTCTCGGATGAGATCATTTTCATAACGGCAGTCGAAAAGGATCAAGATTTATCGAACCAGTGAGTGGCAATATCGTGGCTTCGACTTCAGAAGTCCATTTGAAATCGAGGAATTTCGAGTAATATTTAAAGTTTTTCGAGTTTCGAGTATCGAGTCGAGTGCTCGAAAATTTTGAATTTAAAATATCATATCAAGTCGAAAATCTCGAGTACTCGCTCACGCCAGTCCTAACATATACTGGGCTACCCTCGCTTTAGCCTTAAAATTTACGAAAAAACAACAACAGGGGGCCAAGGCAAAAACTTTCCAAATTTTTTTGAACCTTAAAAATTTGTTTTTATATTTTATTTTTCGCTTTACAAAACTGCGTTACAAATAAACAATTAATCGACAGTTAATTGCCACTTTTCACATCTCGGATGAGCACTTGAAAATATCGAGATCGAATTTGAATATTCCGATTTTCGGGTTATTGAAAAATATTGCCACATGTGGAACTATTAAAGAGAATACGGTAAACATTTGATTGAATTTCCAAGCGTATTGTTATAAAAATTTTCGATGACTTGAAGTTACAAAAATTTAATAATAACGAGAGTTAAATTTTTTTTAATGAAATAGTAAATCAGATTTTTTCACACGCCGCTGCCGCCGCCGCTTGTTTTTGACCCACCGCTGCCGGCACCGCTGCTATTTTTTCCCCGCCGCTGCCGTCGCCGCTGCTTTTTGGCCCTTCCGCTGCCGCCGCCGCCGCTTTTTCCGCCGCTGCCGCTATTTTTCTGGTACTTGTGCACTTGGGGGTGCCCCTTTTTTAGTCGACTGTGAACAGGGTTCGAACGCCTCTTAAGTAATTCTTATACGCTAAAAACGATAAAAAAGTACTTTCGAAACAATTTCCGCACTAAAAAGTTCGATTTTTGAAAAAAATTTGGTTACCAAAGGTTGACCGATTGCCTTGGTTAAATATTGTGTATTAAGGTGAAATATCTTATATTAGGGTATCCTACCATGTTTTGGTCACTGGAGCTTGGCAAAAAGAGTCTCTAATGCATGTATGATCAAGTGTTTTGCTCGGAATTATGTCTAAGGTAAGTGAGTGCGCGCATCTCTAACAAACCAAGCCCCCTGCGCCCCTTCGGGGGCGCAGGGGCTTGGTTGGTTAAGCAAAAATGGTCTCTGTATAGATTTTCTGATCAAGAGTCTTGCTCGGAATCATGTCTAAGGTTAGTGAGTGCGCGCATCTCTGACTAACCAAGCACTTACGCCCCTGCAGGGGGCTTGGTTGCTTGGGGTTGAGATGCGCACACCCACATACCTTAGACCCAAATCACTCGAAAGTGACTCTGGATGCATAAAGACAGTATGCATACCAGAGTTTTTTTATGCTGTAGGCCCCAGCTAACAAAACTATGTTCAATCCCATCTTTTCGGTCTTTTTAAAAATATCTAGGAACCCTTTATGGTATAATTAGCTTGGGGACCAAGGCAATCGGTTAACCTTTGGTAACCAAATTTTTTTCAAAAATCGAACTTTTTAGTGCGGAAATTGTTTCGAAACTACTTTTTCATCGTTTTCAGCGTAAAAGAAATACTTAAGAGGCGTTCGAACCCTGTTCACAGTCGACTAAAAAGGGCCCCCTCCCCCCCCATCCAAGTGCACAAGTGCCGTTTTTCTGACAGCCTGTCGCTGGCCGCCGCCGCTGCCGCTATTATTTTTGCGTGTCCAAGTATGATATTGTCTGGGGTGGGCGAAAAAGCAGCAAATTTGTCCTCCATAATTTTTTAGTACTTAAAAGTGCTAAATATGTTGATTAAAACCAAAATCTAGTTTTAAATTGTTATTTATGGCATTGTGTTGCTCTCACAAATTTTTAAATATTATTTTAAAAGTTTTTGTTAATAAAAATTTCACGAAAAACAAAGTGAACAAACATTTTCGAAAAAATGTGCTAACTTTCGGAAGTGGCTGCGGTAGCCTAGTGAAAAAGCAATATTTTGTATATAAATTTATTTCTGTATTTAAATTCGTATTCACAGTCTTTATCAGATATAATTCAAGCCTCTAAAGTTCATTTCTGTCTTAAGTCTGACACTTTTTCAGGGTGTAATTGTTTCGCTAAACTTTTGTCAATGAGATCATTTCGCCAATGCGATACAGTCGAGTCTCGATATAGTGGCACCCCTCGGGACTGACCATCAGGTGCCACTATACCGAGGGTGCCACTCTAGTCATTTCCGGCTAGCCGAAACCAAACTAGCCATGACCAAGGTGCCACTATATCGGAGTGCCACTATATCGAGACTTGGCTTTACTATGTTTTTTTGCCAATGGCTTCTTTTTTAATTATTTCAAATTATTTCAATTTTTTATCAGGCAAATTACCGCTTATTTTTTAGTTCATCTCATTGTCTACGAAATGAGTGGTAATCATTAAATTATTCTAAAAAAAGTTATTGATCGAAAGCCTGAAAATAAAACAATAAGTGGGACCAAGGGAAAAAGCGTCATATAGAGCCAGAATCGTCAAATAAAAAATTAAAAATTGCCTTTATTCGGAAACGCAAGGGGAAAACGAGTTCTTAACACGAGTATGTGTGTACCAAACTATGTGTTTTGTGCAGAATTTCACGCTGAGCACGATGGTTTAAAATATTTTCAAAACGGAAGGGATTAGATTTGGTATAGCAGCTTCTGAAGTCGTGTTACAAACTTCTTCAAATCTCTTCACCTATAAACTAATGCTGGATTCCAACACTGTATTCGTGCTCGGCCTAGTTGATTTCCTTGTTAAACTGCTTTTGAGATATTGAGGTCTGTAATAACGTAAAAAGAGGCAAGCTACACGTGTAGATCTCATAGAACAGTAGTTAATTTACCTAAATAAGAAAGTCACTGTCAAAAGTCAAGTTTCGCTTCAGACAAAAATCTTTTAAATAAGGAATTTGGAGTTTTTTTCGGAAAATGAAATCTTCAGGGTTCTGAACGGAATTTGAAATTTGGCAGTGAATTTGATATTTTGAAAGCAGCTTTGGCTAAAGTACACCCCGTCGGTGTCGCCCAGAATCGCCAAAAATGATGTTATTTCGATGTTCTGACCGCCGAAACTTGTTTAAAACACCTTGTTAGGATTGGGAAGAGAGTATTTTATATAATACTATTTTATAATAGCTTAGGCTTAGGCGTAGGCGTAGGTTTAGGATTAGGCTTAGGCTGAGGCTTAGGCTTAGGCAATACTTCGTTTTCGTCTTGCAATGAAAACGATGTGTCAATAGTACCTGTCAGGAACAATAACCATAAAAACTTTGAATCTGCCTAATATCTGCCCAAATTGCCTTGGGGGACCAAGTCAAATTTTGGGTTTTTTGCCTTGGTCCCCCTGTGGTACCAAAAAAAATTTTTTTGGATAGTCTCAAAAACTCTCTTTATCAATCCTAACAAGGTGTTTTAAACACGTTTCGGTGGTCAGAACATCGAAATAACATCATTTTTGGCGATTTTGGGCGACACCGACGGGGTGTACTCCGGCCGCAGCTTTGCATGTAAATCGACTACGCTGAACACGAATCCAATAATAGAATTGAACAGTTGCCGAAAAGTGAAAATATCGAAAGAATTTTGTGATAAACTTTAGAAACTTCTTAATTACAGTGGCCGATGAACCACCACAAGCTTCTTAACTAACAGTGGTCCTATTCACCTTTAGGTGCCTACATTTTTCCCTTGCCCTCCCCCTATTGTTTTCTGTTAAAAAATGCCTTGGTTCCGCCTGTCAATTATAGTTATATTTATATTGATCACCTTCAAAATAACAGGGGGGGGGGGGTGTTCAAGACATTTTTCATCAAAAAAAACACAGGGGGGAACAAGGCGAAAAATGTGGGCACTTAAAGGTGAATAGGACCAGCTTCTTAATTACCGTGACTGGTGAAACACCTGTTCGAATCCCGGCACTTGTGCACTTGGGGGGGGGGGGGTGTAGGGTGGCTGCCTTTTTATTTTTAACTGTGAATAGTGCTTACTCAAAAGTTAAGTTTTCAAAAACAAATTCCTCACAAGATTTGACTTTTTATAACTGTTCACAGTCAATAAAAGCAGCCCCCCCCCGAAGTGCACAAGTGCGCGAATCTCTTCTTTTTCGAATTTTGTTACGACCATTCAATGCTCAGCGTGAAATATTCAAAAAAAGTCATAGTTTGGTAGACACAGCTTTCCCAAGTTAAAAACGAGTTTTGAAAATGAGTCAGAAAAAAGTAAAAAAAATCTTTCGTACCTCAGTCTTTTTACGCTCAGAAAATTTAAAAAACTTAATTTAAAAATAAAAAAGTAAAAAAGATATGAATTTTGTCTTTTTCCCCAACATGTACTTTTGTTATAAATTATTGGTCGAAAATGTTACTTTTTATTTAGAAATTTTTATATATTTTTTTGTTTGATTTACAGTTAAATTCTCTTCTTACTGCAAAAATCACAGCATGTGTTAGCATTAGTTTCAAAATTTAAAAAATGCATTTATGCCAAATCTTGTTTTTGGTTTTGATACTTATGTTTATTTTAATATTAATTTTAATTTAAAAAGTTCAGCCTCTGAAATAAAGATATGATTTAAATTTCTTTTACTCATAAAAATTTATGTATGCTTTCATTTTTATGAACTGTAAATAGTGTTACAACGAGAGATTAACACTAGAATGCCTGATTTTTCTGAGTATACATCCTGATTCAGAATTGCACGAGGGACATCATGGGGAAAAAATTGAAAAAAGTTAGCTGCCCCTCAGAACAAGCCTCAGAACAAACACCCTCCGAACAAACAAAAAAAATTAGTTAAAGCGTGTTTTCGGGTTACTTTTTGAAAATTTAGAGGGGCCCAACCACAAAAACAAAATTTTTTCCTAGTCTGATTTTATCATGGCTTAGCTTGATAAACAAAAACTATCGATACACCAAAACTGTCGTTATAGCAAAAAAATTAATCACACCGACCTTGTCATAACGAAAAACTGTACATGGTGTCTCAAAAAATACCCTAGACTTCAAGGGCACCTTACGACCTTTTTTATCATCCCTTTTTTGTTGACACTATGTCATTTTGTAGCTATGATTGTGTTCTAGCAAATAGTTAGCTTACATTTTGAAACTGATACAAAATGTTGAAAATAATTGACAAAACATGAAGTCATCCGGCTGCGTTCAAACTCTGAAACCAATTTTAAAAACCAAAAAGCACTTTTTTGGTATCACAGACGTTTTTCCACTGCATAAATCCACTGTGTTAAGTGTTATGGGAATTTCCAGTCACAAAGTTGCACACTTTCTTCGGGTTAAAATCAGTTGCAAAACTATTGAGCAAGTAGTAAAGATCATGTTATTCACTTTTATCAGGTTTAATTTTTTTCTTTTCTGTATTAGTTTTCAAATCATTAAAATTCGAGTCATTCCAATTGGATCATGAAGAAAAAATAAATATTTAAAATATCTTCACCATCAGAATTATGTGTTCACATTCGATTTGGATTAATTTTGATATTTGAATGTTCCTTTATCTGTTTCATATTTACTGTTTACTTAAAGCTTGAATCCGTATCCTCACAATAATTTTCGGGGGCTCATGTTATATTTTGACTATTTTTTTTCAAATACATGTGGTATATTATTTTTTAAATGATTTCAAAATCGTAAAGTAACTTTTCTATTGCTAATTGTAGGTCGAATTTCAAAAAAAATTCGATCTTTATATTCATTACAAATTTTGTCCCTATCCGACAAAGGAGTGGGGGGGGGTTGGCTTGGTTCCCCCTTTTGAATTTTTTTCGTTAATTTTACAACTTAGTCCCAGGCAAATATAGGCCAGTTTATATTACGCTGGCATACCTTTGCCTGAGCCTAAAGCCTTAAGAGTCCTAAAAAATCAACAGAGGAGACGCAGACAAAAAATCTTCTCTTCGTTGGATAAGGCCCAAATTTTTATGGCTGTTATAACTGGTGACAAAAAAAATTCGTGGACAGCTTTCAAGCTTATTTTTTTCTCAAATAAAAATGCGCCAGCAAAAAAAATATAAAAAATAGGTTTTGTAGCCCTGAACTTCCTCTCTCAAAAATGAAACAGTTATTTCTTTGAACTAAAATTTTCGTATATGATTTTATATACTTCGATGATATCTCGTTAGAAAGTCAGCAATCTGCACTTTCTTTTAATATATGAACCACTCAAATCTAAATCCAAATCTAGCATTTAGAATTTGCATATACAGAAATTTTGACTTGTCCAGCAGCTACTTTTTTTTTCAATTTTCGCTCCTCTTCCTTCTCCTGAAATTTCGCACCAGGATGTACACTTAGAAAAGTCGGCTAGGATACATTTGGCAAAAACGTAACTTGGCAAAACAAAATTTGGCAAAAGAAAATCTGGCGAAATGTAAGTTGGCAAAAAGTTGCCTTGGTCCCCCCTGTTGTCCGAACTTTTAGACATTTTCATTCGATTTTTAGACATTTTTAGACAACAGGGGGACCAAGGCAATATTTTGCCAAGTTTCGTTTTGACAAAACCTACGTTTGCCAACTTTTCAAGCCGAAAAATCAGGCATCAAAGTGTAAAGATTTTTTCTGAACAACTAAGGTGAATTTAGTAGATCTTGTGTTGCGCTACAAAAAAGCATTTGATCATTATTATAGCGTCGAACAAAGATCAACATTTCAATCAAATATCTAGTCATCAATTTTTTTGAAAATAAAATTTTTCAATAAAATTCGAAACGATTATAAAAGTTTTTCTAAAAAATGTAATGAACAATTTTTTTCCGTATATAAATGATTTTCTGTCGCTTTTATGCGAAAATAGACAGTTGAGGAGGTTTCATCTGTTTGTTGCTTTGGTTGGATTCAGATTGAATAAGGTAATTTTTGCGTTCTCTCTAAATTTCATCTGAGGCGAACCCCAGCATTATGAAGGCACCCTCGAATTCTCTTTCATTGGCAGTTTAATACAGGTGTATTTTTTATTGAATTAAAGTAGTGTTAAGACGAAATTCAGGGATAAACTTTCTAATACACTTCAAAATTGGCTATAGGTGATTTGCGCCCTCAAAATGCTCATTTACGCCCTCAAATTAATTATTTACGCCCTCAAATTTGAAATTGATCAAAATGCTTATTTACGCCCTCAAATTACTCATTTACGCCCTCAAATTACTCATTTACGCCCTCAAATTTCTTTTTTACTCCCTCAAATCGACCAAAATGCTTATTTTAGCCAACATTTTGCGGGAATTCAAATTTTTAGTCTCAACCAGCGAAACCAGCCGATCGTCCACTTATATCATAAAAATTTTTACATTTTTCATGTTCCAAAACCTGTTTTCTGGACTAATTCGGCCATGCTGAAGATGGTTTGACAGTGGTAAAATCCCGTGTTCTCGAGTATATTTTGAGTTTTGGTGAATAATTGATTTCACCAAAATCAATTATTTCACAACACTCAAAAAATACTTGAGAACACGGCATTTTACCACCGTCAAACCATCTTCAGCATGCCCGAATAAATCCAAAAAACAGGTTTCGGAACATGAAAAACGTTAAAAAAATTTTTGATCCAAGTGGACGACCACTTGGTACCCACATAGGTACTTCACCTAGGTACCATCACCAGTGCACCTCCGCCTGAGAAAACTTACCTCTCTCTCTCTGGTACAGTCAATCCCCGATTTAGTGCGACCTCGAGTTCGATGGACTTGGTCAAAAGTCTTTGAAAGTATCGAAAGTGGAACCCCGATTTAGTGCGAACCTCGATATAGTGCAAATTTTTTGCGGCTCTCAGGGTCGCTCGAGTGAGCTCCTCATGCGTTCTCCTACAGAATGGCTCAGGGAAACTGAAGATACCGGTTTGGAAAGTCTAAACACAGTCAGACATTCGAGTTCTGAAAATATTGCCATCTAAAATAGGGAATTCCCACCCGATTTGATCGATTTGAGGGCGTAAATAATAAATTTGAGGGCGTAAATGAGCAATTTGAGGGCGTAAATGAGCATTTTGATCAATTTTCAAATTTGAGGGCGTAAATAATTGATTTGAGGGCGTAAATGAGCATTTTGAGGGCGCAAATGAATTTTAGCCTTCAAAATTTCAAATTTCAAATTTTTTCTCAACTTAGCCGGCTGAAATAATTTTTAAGTATAACAGCGGCGGTACCGACAAATTTTTTCAATAAAATTTTTCACATCCAAAGAAATTGATTTTAAAAACCGAAAAGCACCTTTTTGGTATCACACTCAGAAATTTTAAATATTTATAAGTTTTGTCAGTCTTTGTTCACTGAATTTAGCGGGCAAACTTTTTTGCAGCTGATTTACGTCTTTTTGCAGCTGATTTGGTCTTGCAGCTGATTCACGTCTTTTCGCAGCTGATTTGGATTTTCGTTGTTGATACGCATGGAGGACTAAGCACTTTCAATTTTCTTTCTGAAAATAGTCTTATACTTTTCTACGTGGTTTTTATCACGATTTGATCATTTTCGCTAAAAAAGTTAGCTTGGGAATTTCAGGGTGCCTTGATCCACCAAGGTAATTTGTTTTTCAAAAAATTTTTTTTCGCGAAAATGCTCAAATCGTGATAAAAATCACGTTGAAAAGTATAAGACTATTTTAAAATTTTTTTTGAAAGTGCTTGGTTCACCCTGTGGATCAGCCGCGAAAATCCAAATTAGCTGCAAAATGACGTGAATCAGCTGCAACACCAAATCAGCTGCAAGAAAAAGGTTTGCCCGAATTCAACCACGTATAAAAAAGGTAGGGGATGAAGAACACGAGTAAGTAGTGTTCTATATATCTAAAACACTACTACTTGTTCACCTAAGCCAGCTGTTTACGGTATCAGCCGGATTTAAACCTGGTTTAACAAGCCTGATACGCATCATAAAACCACTGCGTTAAGTGTTATGGGAATTTCCAGTCACAAAAGTTGCACGCTTTCTTCAGGTTGAAATCAATTGCAAAACTCTGTACCGAATGCTAAAGACCATGTTATTTACTTTTATCAGCTTTAATTTTTTTGTATTAGTTTTCGAATCATTCAAATTCGAGTTATTCAATCAAATTATTCATGATTTAAGAAAAATAAGAATCTAAAATATCTTCACTATCAGAATCATGTGTTCACATTCGATTTGGATTAATTTAAAAATATTTGAATGTTTATTTGTCTTTTCAATATTAACTGTTCACTTAAATGTTTAATGCGTATTATAACAAGATTTTTCATATATTTTGACTATTTTTTTCAATTACGTGTTGTGTATTATTTTTTAAATGATTAAAAAATCGAAAGGTAACCTTCCTATGTGCTAATTGCAGGTTGGATTTATTGTAATTTTTTCTATCTTTATATTTACTACAAATTTTAATGACTGGTATAACTGGTGTCGAAAAAATTGTTAAAGGGTTATAAATGTTTTCCTAAAGAATGTAACGAAGTAATTTTTTTGCCGTATATAAATGGTTTTCTGTTGCTCCTACGCAAAAATAGACAGTTCAGGGGGGCCTACGGCTGATCCTTAGCAATAAGGTAAATTTTGCATCCTCTCTAATTTACATCTGAGGGCGGTCCCAGCTTTATTAAGACACCCTCAAAATTTCGTTCATTGGCAGATTAATACAGAATTGTTTTTTTTTGAGTTACGAAAATTAACCCATAGTAAGCTAACCCATTTGTGAAGTATTTTTAAAAATTGACCAAGTCTAATGGTGGGATTGTGCTCAGGTTTAAGTGAGTTCTAGTTCAAAAATCTCAAATTCAGTTAAGCAGTACTTTTTCTTGAAATTTTCAGGGACAATTTGCTTGATATGATCATTTTTTTTATACTTTTAAGTAATAAATCAGGCTAAAATTTTAATTTTTATATACAGTCGACTCTCCCAATAACGAACCCCCTGAATAACGAACTCTCTCAATAACGAACACTTTTTTTTGGTGTGGTTGGATTTTCAATAAAGTACTGATAACGGACCTTCTCATTAACGAACCCCCTGAATAACGAACTCTCTCAATAACGAACACCTAGAGCCGGTCCCGACTAATAAAAAGACGCTCTATATAACGAACTTTTAAAAAATTTGCAAACAAAAAGAAGAAGAAAATTGATTTTTTTAAATTCACACCAAAAAGTTCAGTGATTTTCTTCCGCTCATTTTTATTTTGTTGTTTAGCTCACCAAGTTATATTGTTGTCTTTATTATATGTTCCAGATATCGATTTTGAGCACTCTAAGTAAGAAGCCTCGCGTCATTCATCGCTACATTTAATTCGAAGATTGTGGGATGCCGTCAAGCCAGAGACGTTGTCTAGGTTCTTCAGAAAGGCGGGCTTTGTAATCAACAAACAGGTAGTGTTTTATTTTATAAAAAATACCTTATTTGTTTAGGACATTGAAGAAGTGCTAGAAGTTAAAGAAGAAGACGTCGATGAGCTCAATCAGATGTTCGAAAGGCTTGCGGCTGCAGAAGAAACGAAAGGCAATCTAATGGACTTCTTAAGTGCTGACAACGATCTGGCTACAAATCAACCGATGACTTTGGAGGAAATCGCAGAAGCAAACTCTCAAATGGAAGTGGGGTGCCAGAACCGGAGGAAGCTAAAGAAATAGAAGTGAAAATCGTCGAAGAGGAACAGCCGGTCTCTGTTCTTGATGCGCTCAACGGTTTTAAGGTCTCGCAACGCTACATGAAATCTCATGAAGTTTATCCAGAAATGCTTCGAATGTGTGACGAAATCAATGACTTCCTGGCAAAAAAACGCATGAACAAGTTGAAGCAGAATTCAATAACCAACTTTTTCCGTCCTCACAATTGATGTTTCATGTTATGATGTTGGCTCAAATGTTTTGTTTATTGGTTGAATGAAAATGATTTTGGTGAAAACTCTCCGTATAACGAACTTATAATTTTTTTGGTTAAAGAACTCTCTCAATAACGAACTCTCTAAATAACGAACTCTCCCAATAACGAACTCCTGAGGCTGGTCCCCAGGGGGTTCGTTATTGGGAGAGTCGACTGTATAACTTTTTAAGTAAAATTACAGTTATTTTTCTAAAATCTATGTTATTATGGTTTTATTATATGAATTTGATTAGAATTAAATTGGATCTTACATCCCTCTCTCTTCCACTCATGTTTTTTATTATCTGCTGTGAGTTTATTTTATCTATTATCGTTTGTTTAAAATTTGTTTGTTTTTTATGTGATTACAGAAATCCTAATGCATTTATTGGGTTTTTATAGTACAGTCAACCCTCGATATGAAGATGCCTCGCTATAAGGACACGCTCGCTGTAATCAGTGCAGGGAATTTTTAATTTTCTTGTTTTCGTCCTCGTACTTCGTACCAAAAATTTCGGGACTCGTACTCCGATCTCGTCCTAGAACCAACTTTTTCAAAACGCTCGTACAATTTTGTGTCTCGGGTTTGAATACGATCCTGAAAATGCCCCTTTTGAGCAACTTATGCAGAAAAAACTTTTGATTTCATATGTTAAATGTCATTTTTTATGCGTTCTCCAAAGTTTACGCCATCGATTTACCTAAGAAACATAAAATAAACAATTTTGAAAAAAAAATTTTTTGACGAAAAGTATGCTTTGGTCCTACAAAAGACATGGGCTGGCAATTTTCGAAAATGTCATTTTCAGGGCGATCCTCAAATAATTAAGGGTTAATTTTTCAATCTCAGATTTCTCAGCACAAAACTGGAAAGGACGCGACAAAAAATAACACGAGTGATCATCCATAAGTGGGTTAAAATGCGTGACATACAAAAAAGCTTAGGAACTTTTGAAGTGAGCTCTTGAAAAACCTTATTTACCATTCTATAGTTATTCGAAAGTCGTCTTGTTCCTCCCCTGGGTTGTTTTTGACGGGTATATAGTTTTATCGAAAAAAATAGTTTTATTAAAGACTCAGTCAAATATATGATAGACCTTCAGCCAAGGGCTGAAAAAAGAGAAGATACCGAAGCCTAGAGCAATGAATATGACAGGGAAGACAGCGAAGGGAGCCAGAATTTTTAAACGAGAGCTGAAAAAGGAACAGAAAGTAAATATACTCAAGGCTCTACTGGCATATCAGTTGGTTAAACGATGCTATAATTACTAGCCTTCGAAGCCAAATATGCTCATTTAGTACAGATAATACATTGGGCTGGTCCATAATTCGCGGTCGATTAAGCACAACTCGCACAGCTTCTGCATGGGTCTCATAATTTTTTAATAATTAGTACGATTGTAGACCGACAGATGAGTTCTACAATCAGAATTTCATTTGTAAAATCAGGAGTTATTTTTGATGGTTTTCCAAATTTTAATTTTTGCGTTTTTAATCTTAATTTCGAAACCTATCAACAAATTTTGTAAAATTGTAATATTGTAAATAAATAAATATATAAAATTATTTTTGTGATTTTATGATGGGTTTCGTTACATCATTCGACAATATTTAGTGAAACCTATTAAAATCACATAAATAATTTCATGTGTAAAATTTTTGGAACCCGTCAAAAAGTTGTTTCTTAGGCTGAGATATCTCACACCCCTCCCCCCCAAGCGTCCTCCCTTTAAATATTTAAAAGACCCATGTGAAAAGTTTTCGAGTTGTGTATGACCAAACGCGAACTTATGGACCAACCCAATGTATGGTTCCTCAATAAATATTTATTTTTATGTGTCCGTCAGTATTTCGAGATATTTATATGTGTCTGTCAATATTTAAAGAAGCTTGGGGAACCAAGGCAAATCGAATTTATTTTTATTTTTCAGAAACCAAGATGTTTCCGCACCGAAACAGACAACGAGAATCAAAACGGCACGGATCCTTTCCACTTCGGTAAAAGTGCATTTTGGGAACTTGTTTACTTGATGGCCCCTTTTTTAATAAAGTGTGAATAGTATTTAGACGTCTCCTAAGTAACTTTTAAATGCTGAAACCGATAAAAAAGTAGTTTCCAAACAATTTTCGCCCTAAAAAATAGGTTTTCGAAAATTTTATGTTCACTAAAAGTTGACCGATTGCCTTGGTACCCCAAGCTAAAATTTCGGGCATTAAGGTATCTTACCGCGTTTTGGTCAATGGAGCTAGCAAAAAGGTCTCTATATGTATTTTCAATCAGGAGTCTTGCTCCCCCCTAGTAAACAAGTGTCGAATTTTGCGCTGGCTGGAAGGGGGGGGGGGTGCTGGTGATGCGATTCTATACTGTTACCGAAACTTTACGAAAACTAAATATATATTTGCTTTTCACGGTGTGTCACAGTGTAACATTGAAAGTTGAAAATTTAAAATCTCTTTCAAGTGCTAAGGTGATCAAATATGATTATTATGTTTTTCAATGTCTTTAAAAGCACAATGCTTGCATGCAAAAGCTTCAACTCATGTTTCCTTTTTTGATATTTGTTTTATTATATTTTAGTGCAAGGTTTTATTTACCTACTTTTCATTTGCTTAAGGTCTTATATGCTTATAAATATAATATATTTGTTATTGCCTTTTAAAGATAAAATATCGTTAGTAAATTTTCAAGCATCAAGTTTAAATATTAAAAATATCATTAAAAAGCTTTGAAGGACCATAGCCATGTCCGACAACGAGAATTTCACACATTTGAATGCGCGCGGAATACCACAATTATTGCATAAATATGGTACTGTTTAAAAAGGGGCCGGTAGAAAGGGGCCAGTTGGTTAATCCCGCCCCTTTCTGCCCCATACCTATTAATCAAGAGTCTTGCTCTGAATTATGTCTAAGGTTAGTGAGTGCGCGCATCTCTAACCAAGATGCGCGCACTCACTTACTTTAGACATAATTCAGAGCAAGACTCTTGATTAATAGGTATGAATACCCTAAATTAAGATAAAAACTAGGGTTGGGTTCGGTCGGTTAACCGGAAACCGGGTTTTTTGGTCAATAAACCGAAACCGAAAAACCGACTGAAAAAATTCAGAAAAATCAAAAACCGAAATATCGGTTTATTTGATTTAAAAATTAACCGAAAACCAGGCACAGCTCGGTTAACCGACCAAAGATTTTTGAAAAAACTGGAACCGAAAACCGGGTTTGAAAAAAACCCGGTTTTTCAAACCGACCGATTTAAAAAAAACCGACCGAATCCAACCCTAACAAAAACCCAAGAAATTCAAAATGTCAGACAACATACTTTTTAAAAAGCCAGTTTTTAATAATTTTTTTGTCAAGACTCCGGGCGACCCGTGTCAAACTTGCTCAAAACACTTTGAAAAACATTATGGGCTCGAGAAAAAATTCAAAAAACCGAGATAACAAAATTGCTTATTGACTTTTGCAAAATTAGAAAAAACGTCTTTTAGACATTTTTACCGTATTTTCCTTGATTTTTTGTTGTTGACGGAATACAATTTACTGTTAAAGCTACTTTTTATTGTTTTTTCGCCAAACTTGGTTAGGTACCGCTCGTAAGTTTATGTAGTTGGACATAATCTTGATCATGGTCATTTTTATATTATTATTATTTTTTTCTTTATATGACTAGACTCAGATTGGATCTTACACCTTTGGACCATCTCTCATCGACTCATGTTTTTTTATTATATGATGTGAGCTTAACTTATTTTTTTATTGTTCGTTCAAAGGCTTTTTATGTAATTTCTAAAATTATAATAAATTTATTTTTTTGTTGTAGTGGTCAACCTTCTTAATAACAACGCCTTGCTATAACGATAACCTCGCTCCAACCAGTGCAGGGTATTTTCAATTTTCTCATCCTGGTTCTCTTAATAAAATTTTTGGGACTCTTCTTCGTCCTCGTATCAACTTTTTCAAACTGCTAGCACTAGTATTTGCCCTCGTAGAACGGCTAAAATTTACTCGTTTTCATTCTAGTCTTTTTCTCATCCTAATGTTTTTATTCGTACTTTATTGGTACATGGTGCTAAAAACAAAAATAATTTTTTTTTATCAAAAATTAATTAATTTTTCAGTGAAATGCTTATATACTTTTTCTTGAATAATAACAAAATACGAGTTTTCATCCACTTTCAACCACTGCCGGTTCATGCAACGTGAGCATACTGAGTGTATCAGAATTTTTTCGCTGCCCATTGTGAAGTACGATCTGTGGAACAGCTAGGGCCACTAACCACAGATGGCCCACTAACAAAAAGATGTTGAACATAGTTTTGAATACTAGAGCCTGTCGCGTAAATTAACACTGGGATGCATGCTTTTTAATGCATCCAGCACCCTTTACGAGTGATTTTATCTAAGGTATTGTAGCTTGTAGTCCTGGGTGTTACCTAGTTGCTCCTCGGAGCTCAATCCCGATCTTTTTTTAGACAATCATGACATTTCTAAACCCCTTGCTTCCGGCTCTTGTCGCCATCTGTATTGTGAGTAATTCATTCTTCGCTATGTCGAAAAATTTTGTCAGGAGAGCCTTTGCACCTAAAATATTGGCTCATCTGTGAGTACCTTCTTTGACTGGTTTTTGAAAGAGAATATGGATATGTCACATCAAAATATCTTATGAAAAAACTTGATCATTTTTACCGTATTTTCAACAATTTTGTTGTTGTTGTTGATGAAACACAATTTATTGTTTAAACCACAGCGAAATGTTTATTGCCCTCCTTGGTTAAGTGCCGCCCTTAAATGTATGTAGAGTAAAAACATTCGTTTTTGTGCACAATGTAGTGCAACCGGAGTTCTCTAGCAGTTTATTCGGGCTACAGAAGTTACAATACAACAATGGATCTTTACAATACAGTGAAGAATGAGATTTCTTTGACGAGCATTCTTCGAGTCCATCCACCACTTGGTCCATCGGAAACTTCGTAGCCAGTCTGCTTCGGGGACTCAGGTCGCCATCCAGGCCAAGTCACCATCGCGCAGTTTCGTTCGGGAGCGTGCTGAAATAGACGGGAGTAACGGTGCTACCATTTATAAGACCCAATCCAGAGGAGGCGTGACCGCCGCGCTCGGGAGTTGCTGTCTTGTCGAGCGTCCCAACCTCAGCACTACCACTACGAGTACTAACCACACTACTGACGGGATACACCACCTTCAACGCA
The DNA here is from genome assembly GCA_004194705.1 of Ditylenchus dipsaci. NCBI lineage: Eukaryota > Metazoa > Nematoda > Chromadorea > Rhabditida > Anguinidae > Ditylenchus > Ditylenchus dipsaci. The sequence goes on from SADC01000978.1 coordinate 23,994, forward strand.
CTACGGGAACCACCCATTCGAGACACTACTGATGGCTCGACCATTGGAGTACAATGGGAGCAACGAGATTCGGGAACCACCACTACACCACAAGACCTAACCATACGATATTCTACGGGAGTCTCAATCGTTGGAGTACGACGAGAGTCTATAATACGGGAACCGTCCACCTGCACACTACAAGACCTAACTATACGGGTAACCGCCGGAATACACCGGGAGTCATTAATACGGGAGACTTCCATCTGCATGCTACGGGAATTAAAGATACGGGATGATGATTCGAGATGAAGATTCGGGATGCCTTCAGACCGATGAGGACGAGACTCCAGTTGACGGGAAGACGAGGACGACAGATACTTGATGTCGGGAAACCCAGATGATAAAGGCAAGCAAGAAACTGAAGAAGATGAAATAATAAGAGGGGACTCATCCTTTGACGTTTCTTCTTCTATTTGATGACGATGTTGATGACGAAAAGACGACGACTCCTTTGAGCCGGCAATCCACTTGACCACATGACGACGACGCTGACGAGTGAGGACGGCTCCTTTGAGCCGGCGATCCACTTGACTGCCTCTGCTTCTTCGGGCTTCTGCTTCACTGAGACGGGATTCCACTTGGTAAAGGCGAGCGTCCACTTCATTGAATCGGGCATCCGTCCTAGCTTCTATTCGGGAGAAAAGGATCTCCATGGCGTGGATTACCGGGGTAATTCCATCCACGCCGGGTTCCAAATTTATGCGCCCTTTAGCGACTTGATGTTCAAATGAAAAATATTTGCCTTTTGGCTTTGATGATATTTTACTCGACATGACAAAATTGAAAGAGTGATCACGACCAGTGTTTTCAAAAATCACAGTCACACCTCACACTCACACTGTAAAATCACAGTGGAGCTCACAGTCACACTAAAATCACACTCACACTTGATGTGAGTGTGATTTTAAGTGTGACTGTGACTTTAGTGTGAGTGTGAATTTTAATGTGAGTGTGATTTTGGTGTGATGTGAATGTGATTATCACAGTGAGACGGTGTGAGTGTGATTTTTGTCTCACAGTGTGATCCTCATTCCAGTGTGTGATTTTTCACTCTGTGTATGAATCTTACTTTAGGCTGGTACTGTGGCTTGTCGCTTTATTATTAATATTATTATTCACATACATCCTTTAGATGTCTGAGTTAAATTCATCGCGATCTGAAAAGTCGAGTGCTAAAAAACGCCGAAGAAACCCAATCTGGGACAAGTTTCACAAAGAGGATGGAGATTTTTCAGAGATTTTGGACATCATTGAATTGCTGGACCAGAGTCCGAAAAGCTGGCTAAATTCCGTCGAAGAATGCAATCGTCTAAAGCTAAAAGTCGAGAAGCTGAAGTGCGAAAGAAGGTTTGCATCAATTTTAATAGCTCATGGTTTTGTGTAGTTTCAACTCTTGTTTCAGGGTGGCTGATAGCAAACTTTCGTGTGACCGCAAGCAAGGCAAAGATACTGAGATGTTCCACCTAATGGCTCGCCGGTCTGTTTCGGACTCCAACCTTTTTGCAAATACGGTACGAGATTTTTTAAATGCGCAGTTAGTTGTCTACTGCAATCGATTTTGTGAAAACGTGTAATGTCATTTGAAAAATAAAAATGAACAATGAGGAGGTGAATAGTTATATTTAAGGGTTTGCCGTTAAAATTGAAAATTAATGAAATATGTACGACTGGGACGATTGTATACAGACGATATGTTCACAAAGCAGAAAGCTACGTCGAAGTACCCTGAAAAATATTTTGAGAAAGTATCTCGAATCGGAATCACTAACTAAAAGTAATGCTCAAACACTGGGATCAGGATCACACTGTGAGACAAAAATCACACTCACACTGTCTCACTGTGATAATCACACTCACATCACACCAAAATCACACTCACAGTCACACTCACACTAAAATCACACTCACATTTAAAATCACACTCACACTAAAGTCACAGTCACACTTAAAATCACACTCACATCAAGTGTCAGTGTGATTTTAGTGTGACTGTGAGTGTGAAGTGAGGTGTGACCCTCACTGTGGGGTGAATGTGACTGTGATTTTTGAAAACACTGATCACGACCAACGACTTTCGCTGTCGTCATGACATTTAAAATTATTTCCTTTCGGGATAAAAATCAATTCAACTTAATTGAACTCAAGACACCAAAGACGGGCTTTTCGGGGAACTCACACCTTTCCGAGACTACGACGCATCTTCGGGGAGAAAGTCGTCGAGCTCTTACAGTAGTTGCACATAATCTTGATCATGCTCGTTTGAGAACAATATTATATTTTTCATGAATATTATAATTTTTACACTGTAGAGTTTCTAGAAATTTTATTCAAATATTCTCTGAATGAAGTTACTTCAATTCGAAATCTTAATTATCCGTGACTAAAAAATATTGCGAAAATTATTCGAGAAATTAAACAAATTCGGATAAAAACAAATTTAAAATTAGCTAATATTATTCACAAATAAGCAGGCCAATTTAAATTCAACGATTTGATTGGTCCATGTTATATTAGTTTGAATAAATGTACAATGTTGAAAGCAGTATTAGATATTTAAAAATTATTCGTCCAAGTATGTGCATGTTTTAACGTTTGACGTCCTGATGTACTTTCTCCAATAATTACTTTAATTGTATTTTGTATAGTTTCATAATTTATAATTTTAATTTTTGTTTTGTATATCTATTTCGGTCAAAACTGAAAAATGCCGTCTTACGACTGAAAAGTGACGTCTTTTTTGTTAGTCAAGAAGTAAATGTCTAAGTAATTTTCTTGTAAGTAGTAACACTAATAGGTAGCCCTGCGACTCTTTTTCTAGGGTTGTACAATGGGAATATTCCCGGGTTTTCTATATTTCCGGGAATTTCTACAACTCTACTTTTTTCCAACGACTTATCATTTGTTGTCACAAAATATTATTTTAAGCTTTTCAAATCTTGACCCCCCTGTAGTTCGATAAAAAGAATTTTATCATAATCAAAAAACACTCAGATTTCTTATGAAACCAGGGTCGAAAAAAACGAGTATGAGGTAATCTCTTCCATCTGAGCAATCTGCGTGGAGGGTAGGGGAAAATTTTTAACGTACAAAGTTCACATTTTGAAGATATTTACGAAATTTTAGTCGATACATGTTTTTTTTATCATGGAGGCTGAATTTTTTCGCGGGCGAATTTTGTCGTGCTACCAATTTGGACCGTTTTTGTTCCGAGCCTTATTCATCCGCTTTTGCAAAACGAGAAGACTGAAAATGCTCGAAAAGAGATTGAACCATGGTTTTGCGGTGAAATAAAATTGAGGTGATTTTCTCCTTCAGCAGAAAAAACATTCCAAGCATTTTAACAATAAAGGGACGTTTCAGCGTTATTTTTTTTCATTTGGAATCAATTTTGTTTTATCTAAAAGGCTAAAAGTAATTTTTTGTAAAGTTGTCTTCTTCGCATCTGGGTACTTATGCTGTTGACGCGCCACCCCAAATTTTTCTTTTTTTGCTTTTTTTTTTGCTGTACTTATGCATCTCACGGTCAACCACTCCATAAATTTTGTCGATCATGAGACAGGGGCGCATACGCAAGCAGTAGAATCTCTCTGGCAGAAGTACAAGCACCGCCACAAGAAAGAATTCGGAACGGCAAGAACCTTATTTCAGTCGTATGTATCTGATTTTGTGTGGAGAAGAAAATTTAATGGATGTGATATTTTCTATCATTTGTGGTCTCAAATTGCGGAATTGTATGTTTTTGATTTGTAATAAATGAATTTCTGATGTAACAAAGGTTGTATATTGTCAAAAAACAAAAATTTGGGTGGCGCCGTCAACAGCATAAGTACCCGCATCTGTTGTTTACGAATGCTGCTTATCGGCACTTTCAAAACGAGAGAGGGGGGGGGGGCTACCGCATAAAGAAACTCCGGTACGCATACTTTTTTGTGCATCTATTGATCGTCGAAAATTGTAAAATCTAGCAGCTAGAATATTTAGCTGACTAACATCATCTTTAACATGTCAGTACAGTGAAGTGGAAAAACTATATGACCTCTTTTTAATTTCACACATTCGACTCCCAGCTGGTGCATTATCTAATTATTTTAATTTTTGCATTGGATTGTTTATTTTTTACGCTGATGTGTTTCAAAAAATTTGATTTTGGAAGTATAAGGCTTTTCTCTTTAAACAATTTTTCTATATTGATTATTTTTTTTATTTTGCTTCATGTTAGATATTTTATGTTTAGTAAAGCAAGGAAACCTTCAAATGCTGATTGAATGCATGTCTCTAATACTTCCTGTTTAATTACTTATTGTAGTATCAGTTACACAGTTCATTAAGCGAGTTGTGATTACCATGCTTTTTTTTCAATTCTCATTTATTTATTCATTTAATTTTTCAATCACCCAAATATCAGAAAATATTGAATATGATTTTGAATATGAAAAATTTATACTTTTTTTTCTCGAAAGCTTGCTTTCGACATTACTTTTTATTGTGCAGTTAAACTCTTCTTTGCTTTAAAATATATTGTTATTGATGCGTTAATTTATATTTTAAACCGAAAAATACTTTTTGCGGAAACCTTTTATGCCTGTCATGTTTGGTATTTTTAAATATTTTCAGTTTATCAAAATGATCAAAAATATTTTTTCAGTTCGAAGACTTTGCTCAACAAGACAAGGAAGCGGAATGAAACCTTCTCGGTTGGAACTCTATCGTGTTCAGCGTGAAATTGTGAGCCTAACCATCAAGGTCTTACCACCCGTTCTTTCCGTGCTAACACTTGGAAAAAATTTTAAACAGTTTTTGACTTGTTATTTTCTTTTTTTTTCAACATTTGTTATTTCAAAAAATCTTATTTGTTTTTCTAGTTTATGTCAAAACAAAATGTTTCTCATGTTTGAGTAGTTGATCTTAATGTTTTACTATTTATGAAATAATATTAATATATATTACATTTATGTCTCCTTGGAAACTGTATTTGTGCACAGTCGAACCTCGATATAACGAATTCTCTGAAGGACGGAAAAAATGTTCGTTATATCGAGGGTTCGTTATATCGAGATATTGCAACCAAAACTGAATAAGGAGGTCGTTGTATCGAGGTTTTACTAATATTTCGCAAGTAAATGCATGTCGTTCTATCATCAATGCGGAATTTTCATTACATTGACACTTTTTGGCGCTACCGGAGTATACTCCGCACACTCCCCCCCCCCCCCCCTAAATGAAATTTTTTTAAAGTATTTCAAAACACCATATATCGACCCAAAATCACCTCAGGAGTTCATAAAAGAAATTATTTTTGAGTTCTGGTTAATTAAAAATCGAGTTTATTACCACCCAAAAATACCTATTTTACCTTTTTTGAAGGGATTTAGGGCCATATTAGGGTGGGAAAGAGCCAAAAATAGACCAATTTAGAGTAAAAAGGAAGATGTTTAACATAGTTTTATTGACTGGGCCTACCGCGTAAAGAAACGCTGGTATGCATACATTCTTATGCATCCAGAGTCACTTTCGAGTGATTTGTGTCTAAGGTATGTGGGTGTGCGCATCTCAACCCCGAGCAACCTAGCCCCCTGGGTCCCGAAGGGGCGCAGGGGGCTTGGTTGCAGGGTCTTGGTATGTTAGAGATGCGCGCCCTCACTTATGATTCCGACAAGCACTCTTGATCATAAAATGCATATAGAGTCTATTTTATGCATATGCATATAGAGATCATACCTTAGACATAATTCCGAGCAAGACTCTTGATCAAAAATGCAGTTGAAAGCTCTCTTTGCCCAGCTCCAGTGACCAAAACATGATAAAACAGGTGAAAAGTTGAAATTCAAAAGTGCCCAAAAATCAATTTTTTATTGACCAGAAGCTAAAAATAATGTCTTTTTGAACCGCCGAGGTGATTTTGGGTCGATATAGGGTGTTTGGAAACACTTTTAAAAAAATTCTATTGGGGGGGGGGGTATACTCCGGTAGGGTCCACTTTTCTATGCGAAATTTTTGAAAAATGTTAGCCTGATAAAAGGTTCCGTTATACCAAGGGTATGTTTGTTCGCAAGATTTTAAAAAATATTCGTTATCGAAGGTTTCATTAAAAAGCACCAAATATTCGCCTTGAAAAAGTATACACATCAAAAGCGCAAAAAATTGGTCTAGGTGAACTTAATTTGAATAAATCTCTATTAAGTATTTGGACTGACTGTATCGCCATTTATAGTGGTCCCGTTGCACCAGTTTTACTTTTTTGTGAAAAATATTTTATTAGAAGAGTTTCTATTAATATCAAAGCCCTTTTAACAGTGCAGGACCCTTGACATTTAGGTCTAGATTTTGCTTTGAAAAATGTGAGATTTTCCCATTGAAGTTGAACTTGAAAGTTTTGTGAAAAAGGCATCGAAATACTACTAAACATGGCTAGGGAATACCAGTGGAACCTGTCACTTAAGTCAGCGGCTCAGAAAAAAATTGGATAAATCTTTTTTCTGCCCGCTTCTGGCTCTTTTCTGCCCGCTTTTATTTTTCTGCCCGCTTTTCTAAAATGATTTAACATAACCCCAATCTGTGATAACTTCTTTATTCTGTGCAGCTTTAGTAAGAAATTTCCTAAGGAATTCGAATTTATTTACAGAATTTCGAAAAAATTATTGGCTGCTGAGATGTGACCATTTGTTGCATCTAAGAGATTTTCATGCCTAAATTTTGCAAAATGGCCAAAGCTGGACAGGTAACAGCTTTTTTGAAATTCTGTAAATAAATTCGAATTCCTTAGGAAATTTCGTATACAAGGCTGCTCAAAATAAGAAAAGTTATCACAAATTGGGGTCATTTTCAATCATTTCAAAAAAGCGGGCAGAAAAAAGCCAGAAGCGGGCAGAAAAAAGTATCGTCCAAAAAAATTTAAAAAGCGCCGGTAAGGGCCTGTTAGACGCCTAACCACCTTGCATGAACATATTTCAAGATATGACCACCTATAAACATGTTTTAATATAAGATAAGGACCGGTGAAACATCCGAAAAAAATTAAAAATTGCAGCCAACAATTTAAGCGCGTTATAGCTGAAAATGACTGAAAATGTTTAATTAACAGAGACAATTAATAGATTCGACTATTTTCAACAAGATATTTGTTGAAACTCAACAGAACATGTAAAAATGCGTAAATTTACAATAGTAATTTTTTTGTTAGACACCCCATAGTTGCGATAGCACTTGAGTCGGCGCCCATTATTTGTTTTCATAGCTTGTAAATGGAGTAGTTCACGTCGGTTAACCGACCCGGTCGATTAACCGACCGACCGGGTATTTGGCCAAAAAAAACCGACCGAAAAACCGCGTACAAAAAACCGGAAAACCGAAAACGGGTACAGCAAAATTTCGGTTAATTTACGACAAAAAAAAAACCGAAAACCGGGTACAAGCCGGTTAACCGACCGAAAAAAAACTGAAAAACCGTAACCGAAAACCGGGTAGCCAAATCCGGTTAACCGAAAACCGGGTAAGGCCCAATTAACCGACCGTGAACTACTCTACTTGTAAACTGTGAAAAACTTTTCTATAAAACAGTAAATCCGTTACTGATGATTACATAACTTAATTTATTATTTAAGTAATCTTGTATCCATTCCAAGTCAGTAGAAGAAGGAATAAGACAGTTAATGGACATGTTATTTAAAAATAGAGTATTTTAAAGATATTACGCTTTTATTGGACACTCTGTAGTTGCTATATTACTTGGAGTCGGTGCACATTCTTTTATTGAGAGCATGTGAAATATGAAAGACTCTTCTATGAAATTTTCAATAAGTTACTAATGATTACACTACTACTTATTATTTTATTAACATTGTCTCCAGCCCGAGAAACATAAGTCGTATATCTCGTGATTCTAGTTTTTCTCGTGAGAATGAACAGTTAACGACGTAGGCTTGTGTGGGGCTAGGTGAAAACCTGCTTAACGAAAACCTGCTTAACGAAAACCTGCTTAACGAAAACCTGCTTAACGAAAACCTGCTTAACGAAAACCTGCTTAATCGCGCGAAATCGAATATTTTTGCTATGAAAGATAGTTATTTCATTTAAACCTTAATTTTTATTCTCTTAACTGATGTTGTCCGTTTAACTTATAGTTATTATCATTTCACATCATAATTATTTATTTAGGCAAGCATACACATTTAAAATCCTGATAAATAGAAACTTTCAGTAACTTTCCAATACATGTCTTAGTTCCGAATTGTCAATTAATTATTTTTTTTCTCGACTATCTTTGGCTTGCATTTAAAAAATTATTTATTAAATTTAGCAGAAGCAAAATCTATTACAAACAAAGAAATGAAAAAAGTTTTTTGACTATTGCAAAAAATCGTCAAATATGAATTGTGCGAAACAGGGAGAGAGCCAATAAGTGAAACAAAAGATAAAACAAAAACAGTAGTTGTACTGAACTACACTACAAATGTCTTGCGCCAGACATACAATGATAAACGGTCATGGGTTTTAGCTAATGATCCTTCAGATCATCGCGTTCACTATATATCTCGTTAAATTTAACGACAAAATATGCAAACAAAAAGAGTGCAATGAAAAAGAAATAAAACATCCAATTTCACACAAATCTAAGACTAATTAAGGCTCGGGTACAGCATTGATTTTGGGAATGTGCAAAGCCGCACTACAACTGAACTCAGCCGGACAAACAATTTGCTAGAATCATGCACCGAGTCGGAATAATTCACTTGAAAAAAACCACAAATGAGTAAGCTTGTGAACGAATGAATCAAGAAGATGAATTGTGGGAAAACTCGAATTAATGAGATGAAGCGGCTCCCAACCGTCGAACAACACTTTCTAAAAGGTCACGTATTGACACCAACAAAGACAAAATCTGAATTTATTGTGCATAATTCTGCAATAGAGACACTAATTCTTTAACAAGGGAAGATTTTGTTATTATCTGAAAAAAATTTCAATATTTCTTAAATGTATATCTGTAAAACGTAAAAGTGAAAAGTAAATAAAGTAACTGAGAATAAACTATTTAATCCGTAATCTCCAAAAAAAGTTACTGAAGTTTCTATTTATCAGGATTTTAAATGTGTAGCTTGCCTAAAAAAAATAATTATGATGTGAAAAATGATAATAACTATAAGTTAAACGGACAACATCAGTTAAGAGAATAAAAAATTAAGGTTTAAATGAAATAACCTATCTTTCATAGCAAAAATATTCGATTTCGCGCGATTAAGCAGGTTTTCGTTAAGCAGGTTTTCGTTAAGCAGGTTTTCGTTAAGCAGGTTTTCGTTAAGCAGGTTTTCGTTAAGCAGGTTTTCGTTAAGCAGGTTTTCGTTAAGCAGGTTTTCGTTAAGCAGGTTTTCACCTAGGCC
>SADC01000979.1:0-34938 GCA_004194705.1 Ditylenchus dipsaci
AAAATTTTCAATTATATTCGCACAAACAAACTAATTCTGAACATATTTTCCATAGTACGCAAAACTATAAAATGACAATTTTCTGACAATTTTCTGGCGTTTTGAACCTATAAAATTTACCTGTGAATTTTATAGGTTTTATTATAGGTTTTTAGGTTTTGTTTTCATTCTTGGAACCTTTAGAGCTCAATCCGAAGTATTTTTGTAGGAACATATTTGCGGCCGGACTGCATCATCATTCGACGAGGAACATTATACCACGATAAGGGTGCGATTCCAGAACCAACGTAACGACCTATGAACACCAAAAAATAAAAAAGCTAAGAAACTTTCAAAAGACGCACCTGCGAAAAAGCCCAAGCAGTGTAGAAGTTCATTTTCTGCCCGTCTAGCGGCATCAAGCACTTAGCGATGTCGAACATCCCAAAGTATAAGCTCGATAGATGATGATGCCCTGCACAGAGACAAAGAATCCACAATAAAGACCAGATACATGCCGAATTCCCAGCAAAGAATTTCCAGAAGACCATGTTTTGGTTATAACCTGAGGCAACAAAGCTTAATATTTGTCCAGGCAAAAAAACCGATAAAAATCACTATTTCACTAAAAGATCCTTGTAGGTTTCCTTGAAGGCGAAGCTAAGAGCCTGAGTCGGGAAGTAGCGGATCACGTTAGCTTGTTTTCCATGCCAAATAGCAGCATAGCCTTGCTCCTTCGGAACACGAACCTTCTCAATTTATCGCTCGCCAATATGACTCATCGGAAATGGATAAACGCTTAAAATGAATAGGATATAACGTGAGTTTAGATGTAAAATAAGGGCCACGGACGTTTGACCCTAGCCGTTTGACCCTAAAGCCGTTTTGACCCTAAGCCGTTTGACCCTAAAGCCGTTTGACCCTAAAGCCGTTTAAGCGGGTTTAGGTCTGTTTTGGGGTGATAAAAGGACCAAAAAGAGGCAATTTTGTCGCAAAAGGAAGATGTTGAACATAAGTTTGAATACTGGGCCTACCGCAAAATAACTCTGGCATGCATGCTTTTTCATGCATGCAGAGTCACTTTCGAGTGATTTGCGTCTAAGGTATGTGGGTGTGCGCATCTCAACCCCAAGCAACCAAGTCCCCTGCGCCCCCAAAGGGGCGCAGGGGCTTGGTTGGTTAGAGATGCGCGCACACACTTACCTTAGACATGATTCCGAGCAAGACTCTCGAACAAAAATGCATTCAGAGGTACTTTTGCCAAGTACCATGTTGAAAAACAGGGTAAAACAGTCATATGGTCGAGATTTTAAAATGCCCGAAACTCAATTTCTGAATTCAACTTCGATGGCTCAGAATCCCACCCAGAAAGGCCAGAAGGGCATGTAAATCGTTAGGGACCAACTAAACGAACCCCCTAAAAAGTTTACCCTCACCCCCCCCCCCCCGTAAAAGTCCCAGAAAATCAATTTCCAGTCACTTCTGGCCTTCCTGGGTAGAATTCTGAGCCATCCAAGTGGAATTCAGAACAAAAAAAAATTGAATTAAAAGAATTCAACGACCGTTACAAATTTGTGCTCAACAAAATGACATCGATATACGTAAGAAAGAAAGTTGATTCAAGGAAATGGAATAGAGATAAGCACGGATTCGAATGCAATAATTGCAAATTTTTAGGGTCAAACGGCTTAGGGTCAAACGGCCTAGGGTCAAACGGCTTTAGGGTCAAACGGCTTAGGGTCAAACGGCTTTAGGGTCAAACGGTTTTATGGTCAAACGTCGCGTACCCGTGAAATAATCAGTAAAAACATGAAAGATACAATGGAAAACGAAACCTATAAAAACCTATAAATTTACAAGTAAATTTTATAGGTTCAAAACGCCAGAGAAATTGTCAGAAAATTGTCATTTTATAGTTTTGCGTACTATGATATTTTCACGAAATCTACGATTTTCAAAATGTTTTTTGCGAATTTCACTATTTTCGAAATACTGTTTCGCGAATTCTACCATTTTCGAATGGATCAAATTGAATTTCCCCACCAAAAAGTGTGAAATTCCCCACCAAATTACTGAATTTCCCACCAAATTTTTAAAACGACCATATCTCAGTGTTTTTCTTATCATTTTTTTATTTTTTTCAGACCAGCATGCAGCCCTATTCTTCTAATTTCTAATGAGCCATCAACCAACTGTTATAATTTGAAAAACATTAAGAAAAATAGTTTACATAAAACAAGAAGTTGTTAAGTGAAATTCACATGCAGCCTTTCGAATTACTTTTTCGCCAATAGAAATCTTTTCGAGATAACCGTTTTCCAAATTCGAATACCGTATAACCTCTATTAGGCACCCGTCGTTCAAAATCGTGTTTGTGGCATTGTGTTTTTCACCCATTTTTTTGGAAAGTTCTCTGAGGCAAGTTACCACTCATTTTGTAGCTAGTGAGATGAGGTATAAAAATGGTTGGTAACTTGCCTGAGAGAAGTGACCAAAAAGTGGCATTAGGTCATTTGGTCCCCGGTCATTTGGTCCCCGGTAATTTGGTCCCCGTCATTTGATCCCCGGTCATTTGATCCCCTGGTCATTTGGTCCCGGTAATTTGGTCCCCAAAAGCCGCCAATTTAAAATGTTCGAACAGGTTCGAATCCTGGCGATAGCAAAGAATTGTTTTCTACCATATATTATCCCGAATAGGTCTCATTCACCTGGGGAAATCGGAAATTGAAAATTTTGGATTTAGAAAGAAATATTAAACTACTATGGGAGGGGAGGGAATACTGAAGACCACTTGGCGATCCCGATTCATCCTCAATGATCCAGATACCCTCAGTGGTTCAAGTCCACCCTAAATGGTTCAGATTGACTTTTAGTGGTCCTGACCCACTTTCAATAGTCGGGATCCACTACCAATGGTTCAGATCCATCCTCAATGGTCTTAATTCAAACTGATGTGGGTGAATACAGTCAACTCTCTTCATAATAAAAAATTTTATTTAATCTTTTTTTCCACGTGAAAAACTCCTATCATTTAATTTTTATATAATTTAACCTCAGTTCTAATGGATGATCGATTAACCTGACATTTGCATGTGTTTTCAATTCTTTTCCAGGTCATTGTCCACTTTTTTTAAAGCGTTGACATTCCCGGTCACATTCATTTGAGTATGTATGTATTTCACTCCTTTTGGGATCGTAGTGGGTAGTCTATTTTTTGTTTATTTTTTTCCAACTATTTAAGATGTTTACGGAAACAGACCTTATTATTGGTAAATCCTTTTACAATATAAAATCTTCAAAACTTCATCCACCTCGATTTGCAAGTCTCAAAATTGGATCGACATAGCTTCCTTCAAGACAACACGGAAAAACATTTAAAAAAATTTAAACTGGCGGCTTTGGGGACCAAATGACCGGGACCAAATGACCAGGGGACAAATGACCGGGATCAAATGACCGGGTCAAATGACCGGGGACCAATGACCGGGGATCAAATGACCGTCGCCCCCAAAAAGTGGGTCAAAAACACAATGCCACGAACACGTTTTTTTGAATTAGGGGTGCCTAATTAATAGAGGTTATACGGTATACGAGTGTACATACAGCCTGATTTTGTAACAGTTTTTCAGTGTTTCGAGCGTATGCTGTTCGTCTGGGCAGCGCGTCATCCTTCCAGCGGCTATGTGCAAGGATTAACGATTTGGCCACACCTTTTTTCCTGGTCTTTCTGTCAGAGTTTGTGCTTGAAGAAGGTGAGAATTTTTAATCCTGATAATTTTGATGATGATTGAAATGAAATGTAGATCAAGAAATCTTCCACGTGAGTAAGCTTTCAAGGGAGCCGTTAAGCGCCGTAGAAGCAGACACGTTTTGGTGCGTTTCCTTCTTGCTGAGAATATTCAGGACAACTACACTTTCGAGCAGCCAGGTATTCATTTAAAGTACAGGATCTCAAAGAGGTGATCAGTGTAACAGATGGTGATTTTTACCCATGAAGATTGCTGAATCTACAACTGAATTTCTTTTTTAGAGCAGCTGTATGATCATTTTGACAAGCACGGCGTCGATTTCCTTCAGTTCTCATTCCGGTGGATGAACAACTTGTTGATGCGTGAACTTCCATTGCAGGCAACCATCCGTTTGTGGGACACTTATTTGGTTAGTCGTTTTTTTTAGTCAATAAGTGGGGGTAAATCATTGAATTATATTGATTTTAGAGCGAGAAGGATGGCTTCTCCGAATTTCACACTTATGTCTGTGCGGCGTTTCTGTGACTGTGCTCTAAGCGGCTCCATTCGGAAATGGATTTCCAGGTGATTTTTCGTTGCTTGTTTTCTTCGGAAGGGTCATCTTCACCTGTTTTAAAATTTGTCTCCAACAATTAAAAATTTTTTCGTATTGTTAGACTTCCGTACAGTTCATTCAGCTTGGTCTTTTTTTAGCAAAACAAGGCTTAGAATTTAATTTTGGATATAGTTTGTAGATACTAAGTTGAAAAATGCATACAGAAGTTCAATGATTCGGAATTGGCGGGGCATATGCCCGTTTAAGTTTTTGCTGATATTGTTTTCTTGTTGCAGGGAATAATGATCTTGCTGCAGAACCTTCCGACCAAGAATTGGACCAATGAACAGATCTGCGAGCTTACTGCCGATGCATTCAGCTTGATGCAAGTCTCAATGGATCAGCAAAGCAACATCTAAATTCTTCCCAGCTGCGACATCGGAACTTTCATGGTCACTGAAGAGAGTCGCGATTATTGCTCTTACTGTTAATAATTCATATTTTCTGAGCGACTATCATATAAGCTTGACTATATTTCTGTGCAAGTGAATTGCCTTTGATAAAATAAAGATTTGGTTAAGGGTGTAGTTTAGTGTTCTTGCATTTTATTTGTATCACCACCCTTTTTCTCTGAAAGAGCTGGCGTTCACAAAGGCAGTGATAAGCCTGTTGCAATACCGTGTCTCTTAACATTTTAAAATTAATTTGTTGATGCAATTGAATACAGAATGCGATACTTTTTTATCTCAATTTTTGATGTTCCGTGAAATTATGTTTTGATGGTATGATCCTAAATGACGAAAGGATCGCGATTTTCTAATCGTTTCCGGGAGCTTAATTTTTTTCTAAAACTAGCAAAACTTCGGTATTAATAATTTTCTTTTTTTATGGGTTCTTTAATAGTTTAATGCAGGAATCATTATGAATTTAAGACAGACTGTCGAAACAGAACAGATAAAAACTTCGAAAATTGAGGCAATAAAGGTGTTGAGCCCTAGACGGGACACGGGTGTTTCCCCTCAAAGTGCGTTTCCCCTCAAGCTCGTTTCCCCTCAAAGTTCGTTTCCCTCAAAGTTCGTTTCCCTCAAAGGACGTTTCCCCTCAAAGTTCATTTCCCCTCAAAGGTCGTTTCCCCTCAAGCGTCGATTCCCTTAAAAATAATTTTTTCTAAAAAAATTCGATCAAATAAACTAATGTAATACAAAAAGCATGAAATATCGTTGGTTTTATTTTAGTCCCAAAAACTTTTCGAATAATGTTTTTGTAACCACTTGTACGTCAAAAATAAATATTCACTCTTATTGTGTTATAGAAATTTTCAATCGTCGTCTATATATATTTTTCGGACACGGACACAATATCCCTGGGCCACAATATCCCCGGGCCACAATATCCCTGGGCCACAATATCCCCGCGGCCACAATATCAAGTGGTCGTCCATTGGATCAAAAATTTTTTGCTCACGTTTTCGGCTTCCAAAATACTTTTTCTGCACTAATTATAGCACACTGAAGATGGTTTGACAGTGTTAAATAACGTTTATGAAGAAATTTTTGAGTTATAGTAATTTCTTGATTTTGATAAATTAAGAGTTCACAATAACTCAAAAATTTTCGATAAAACGTGATTTTACCACTGTCAAACCATCTTCAGCATGCTCGAGTCAGTTCAGAAAAATGGTTTTGAAACCCGAAAACGTAAAAAAGCTTTTTGATCCAAGTGGACGACCATTTGGATAGACATCGCCTAGGATGATGGTTCAAATCCAGCTGGGTGCATACCTTTATTTATCATTATTTTGAGTGTTTAAGTGGTGTAAAAGTTGATATACTCATTTCCAAGGTTACTGGTTCGAACCCATCTGGGTGCAATCAGTCTCGAGTAGAGGACCCCATTTCAAATTTAACCGTTTTCAGAACACAATTGAATTAATCGTTTGGGTTTTCAATCACATTTGAGCTAAATCTAAATTTTGGCGTCTGGATGTGATAACCCCTCGGGTAGGTACCACGGGGTAACTTTACTTATTTATTTACTTATTTTCAAGGGAACTTATTTTGAAGGGAACTTATTTTGAGGGGAAACGACCTTTGAGGGGAACTTATTTTGAGGGGAAACGACCTTTGAGGGGAAACGACCTTTGAGGGGAAATGACCTTGAGGGGAAACGACTTTGAGGGGAAACAAACTTTGAGGGGAACGAGCTTGAGGGGAAACGCACTTTGAGGGGAAACGAGGCGGACCCCCTAGACGGAAAATTTTTTGAAGGTTGAGTCTCCACTGTATTTATTTGTTTAGTAATTGGGCTTAACATTGCTGAGGTAAATCCTGCTGTTTTCTGTAACTGGCCTCGTCAAGTCCTTCATAGTCTTTTT
This sequence comes from Ditylenchus dipsaci, assembly GCA_004194705.1. Taxonomy (NCBI): domain Eukaryota; kingdom Metazoa; phylum Nematoda; class Chromadorea; order Rhabditida; family Anguinidae; genus Ditylenchus; species Ditylenchus dipsaci. The sequence continues at coordinate 6,638 of SADC01000979.1, forward strand.
AAGCTCTGGCAGCACGATTCTTAAAAGGCATACCAGCACGTTACACAGGCAATTAAGGCGGGGACCAGCAATTTATTTTTCTCATGACTGTTTTTCCTATAAGCGTTTACTTGATCCGACGAAAGTTTTCTGCATAATTTTTAAAGTAGGAAGAGGTCATAAATATTAGATTTGACATGAAACGAGTGAAAAGTAAGGACGATTTTTGAAAACTTGCTGGTCTCCCCGCCTCAATTGCGGTGTAACGCGCTGCCCTTTTAATGTACGCCCCTTTCAGGCATGTGCACAATGAGTGTGGATTGAGTGTGAGACTTAGGGTGCTTTTTAACGCTGTACTTTTTTCTTAACTGACATTTTTTAACTGTTGGTACCATTTCGTAGCCAAGATTCAAGATTTCAAAATGAGCTATTAACAACCAATATGTGATATGACACTCGTCCGGGTGTGGCTCTGAGCGCAAACTTAAGCATTTTTTACCCCAATTTTCATATCACATGTACCGTATTTCCTCTAATAGGTGCATCGGTGCGGTTATTTTTCAATCTCCCAAAAATTGGAAAATAAGGAATTCGATCTCGAGATTTTTAGGTGAAAAGAAAAAATATAAAAAGTGGAAACGGTAGAGCTCGTGAGAGTTAAGAAAAGCATAAACAGCTTGCAAAATATTGACTCTGTACCGAAATCCAGACCCTCAAGTTGAGGGGGTGCGCTTATTAGAACGGGTGCTCTTATTAGAATGGAAATACGGTAGCTTGTTAATGGCTCATTTTGAAGCCCTGAAACTTCGTAATAACAGAAAAAAGTTTCAGTGAAAAAAAAGTACAGCCCTTCCCGCGTTAAAAATACCCCAATCTCACACAATAATTTCACACTCAGTCCCACACTCATTGTGAACGCACCTTTAATTTTTGAGCTCGCCTCCACTTATTTATCTTTGAATTACCGCTTTCTCTCTATCGACCATGCTTTTTTGGCGTTCCTGTGGCTGAACTTGTGTAAAGGAAAAGGGTGAAAAAGAGGAAGTATAGTGACTACTCATCTCTTTTCTCCACAACAACACATCACTGCCCAGTTTAGTCAGTCATTTAGACAGTGATGGCTTGATTTCCCGTTTTTCTTCGCCCTCTAAATAGTTCGCTCAATCCAGCTTTCTCCCCTTTTACGTCCACCCACTACCCCTGCTGTTCCATGTATAGCAGGAGCGCAAACCAATCACTTATTGCTGTCGCGCTAGTGCTCTTCCCTGTCTGGTCACTTAAGCAGCAACGCGTGTGTGTAGTTGGGCGAAATATGCTGTGTGCGTGTGTATCTGTGTGTTTAGCTTACTCCTGGATCTCCCTTCCGATCATATTAAAAGGATTATTGCACACATATATATTTATCTGCAGGATAGATCAATTACTGGCTGGTTGGATTGATTGATATGTGGTGGATGGACCAGGCGGATGCTGGAGCACGTGTTTTTTCCTCTTCTTGGTGTCATGTTTTTTTTTGAAATAAAACTTTTTTCCAGCAACAAAGTATATTTTTTGGCCTAGGGGCAATTAGCTAATTTTGTGACATTTTTTTGAATTCGCGCCTTTACAGTTTTAATTTTTTCGGCTGTTTGATAATTTTTTCTTTTTTATATAGGTGGAGCTTTACGCTCAAATTAGGCCAGCACACGTTGGAGTCATAGTAAGGCGCCCGTCCCGTCCGTGCGGTCTAACAACTGGCCGATCAAATCTGGACGTCTATTTTTTAGAAGATGAACTACCTTTCTAATGTAAAAACAGATCGACCGTCCTTGTTCGTCTATTTTAGTAGTGGACCGCCGCATTGTCCGAAAAAAATGTTTTTTCGAAAAATGACAATTTTTAGGACGGCGGCGTCCGTTTGATTGAAAAAGTGGATGGGCATGACGGTCGCTGTCTTTTCGGCATTAAAACATGCTAGTTTATGTTCTAGAAAAAAAGACCGTCCACATTTGTTGGGCCAATTGCTAGACCGTCCGGACGGACGAACGGGCCCGGTCGAACGGGGGATCCATTATGGCTGGAGTAGTCTCAAAAGTATATCCTAAATTTATAAAAGTCAAAATTAAAAAGCGCGAATTCAAAAGTAGCACCAAAAACGGTCAATCAACCACCCACATATTTTTGCTTGGTTGGAGACATTGTGGTTTTGAGCATCTGCAAAAGCTGTTGAAGAGAAAGATTATTTTTTTGCTTATTCACTATAGCTTCTCGGCCTTTTTCTGTTGCTTGTCCTCTTTTTATATATATATTTTGTCTTGCTTCTTGGTGTTGGATTGAAGTGAAGGAATAGTAGAATATTTGACATGGCCAAGTTTGCTTTTAGGCCTTGTCTAGTGTCCTCTTGCTGGAATTTATTAGCACTAGGCTTAAATTTCAAGGCTATCCTTTTTTTGAAGGAGGGATTTATTGCCGTTTGACTGCTTGAGTTTACTATTTGAAATGATTGCTGCACATTTTTCACTTCTGCATCTAAAAATAAAAAATTAGAAAAACTTGAATTAAAATCGGCGTTCATGGTATATGGTTTCTGGAACGTGGGTCAACTATTTTCAGCTTTTTATACAAAATTCTTCAGGGATCCGAGTCTGACCAGCCGTAGCTTGACCAATTTCGTCTAAATAACAGGTTAACGCACTTTTTTCGTGCATTTTAGGGTTATGTGTAGTTAGTGCGCCAGTAATTAGTGGGCCGGTAATTATAGCGCCAGAATGGCTGTAGATGGATTCATCTTCGATAAGTTCATCCTTGAACAATTTCATCCTCGGTAAATTCATCCGGTAAGTATATCCAGCAATGAATTCATTTTCCGCTAAATTCATCCTCTAAATCTCCGAGATTACAGGTTCAAATCCCGGTGGGTGCAGACTGTTTTTTTTCTATTTGTGCCAGTAAAAAATTTTCTAAGGATTAATTAACCTCAGGATGAGTAGGAAAACTACTTGTATCCACCCTGGAAGGGTATTACCTCTTTACAACCTGAAAATTTTAGATTTAGCCAAAAGGTGTGAAAAACATAGTGACCACGCCGTCCTACGCCGTCCTAATTTTTTCATCGCCGTCCTGCATTTTAACAATATTTTTCATTATGGACCGGCTTTTTTATTTTACAACATATAATCAGTTTTTATTTTTATACTTTATTTTTAGGCGACCGTCCAAGTTTTCTTTCATTTTTATTTCAAAAATGGGGCCGTCCTAATTCAACCGACTTTTTTGAAAATTTTTGTGTGAAATTAGGACGCCCCATTTTTTTGAAAAAAAATGAAAGAAAACTTGGACGGTCGCCTAAAATAAAGTATAAAAATAAAAACTGATTATATGTTGTAAAATAAAAAAGCGGTCCATAATGAAAAATATTATTAAAATGCAGGACGCGATGAAAAAACTAGGACGGCGTAGGACGGCGTGGTCACTATGGTGAAAAACCCAAACCACTGGGTGAAATCAGGTACCCCTATCTAAGTACCATCACTTGAGCATTAGTACCTGGACACTTCAATATCACCTTGTCAGTGCGCACTAATTACGCATAACCCATTTTAGAGCCTGTTTTAGGTGGAGGGAGACTCGTTTTTTGAATTTTTTACTTAATTTTTGACCTTTCAGTTTGGAAACAAAAGTGAAGAATACAGTCGACTCTCGATATAAGGACACTCAGGGACCGGCAAAGTTCGTTCCGCCTTGGTCCGACACTTTTTTTAGCCCGATTTTCGAAAATTTTCACCGGTTTTGTTTTGACAGTTTGGTTCCAAATATCGCAAGGATTCCGATTTTGCCGATCGTTTTCAGAAATCCAGATTTTTTTCCTATAAAAAAGCAAAAACTCGATTTAAACACAGGCTTTTTCAAAAATCCCTGTCCTTATATCGAGTTTTTGCTTTTTTAGAAGAAAAAATCTGGATTCTGAAAAACGATCGGAAAAATCGGAATCCTTGCGATATTTGGAACCAGACTGACAAAACAAACCGGTGAAAATTTCGAAAATCGGGCTAAAAAAGTGTCTGACCCGAGGCGGGGACGACTTCTGTCCTTATATCGAGTGTCCTTATATCGAGTGTCGACTGTAAAGCGTCGTACAGTCCGACCTGGATACAACACCACTCTGATATAACAACACTTGAAAATGGATCGATTTGATCAGCTTTGACTAAAATTAAGTCAAGTGATCTCTCGACATAACACCACCTAGGGTCGGTCCTTATGGCTTTGTACCCAGGTTCGACTGTATCCAATGAATGAGAGGAAATTTGTTGTTTCTTAACGCTGAAAGGGCTGCAAAGTTTTCTGTCATAAATTTTTATCCTATTGGTGTCATTTTCTAGCTAAGATTCAGAGCTACACGGTGATATTTTTTCAGCCACAAATCTCTGAAAAAAAAAATTTGATAAAAATTCGTTTACTCACTCTCTGCCATTCACTTTAATGACTGAAAGGCAGAGTGAGAGTAAACGCATTTTTACCAAGCTTTTTCATAGATTTGGGGCTGAAAAAATATCACCGTGTAGCTTTCAATCTTAGCTACAAAATGACACTTACCGTATTTCCTCTAATAGGCCGCCCGGGCGGCTTATTTTTCAATCATCTCCTAGGGGGGGGGGGCGGCTTATTGGGAGGGGCGGCCTATTAGAGGAATACGGTATGAAGAAAAAAGTTTACAGTTCTTCCCGCGTTTAAAAACAAGGGATTTTCTCTCACGCATTGGATACGATGCTTTACCTTATTTGCAAATTTGGCGTAAAGTTGCCGGCGAAAAAGTATATGTGGCAAAAAGGTTTTTTTTGCGGCAAAAAAAAGGTAGGGTCACATTTCATATCGAGATATTTCATTCATTTTCTCTGACTCTTTTTAAAATTAAAAAAAAATTACTATTGATAGCTAAGATTTCAGGCTACAAAATGGTATTTTTTGAGCCGGAGTTTGAAAAAATGTTGGCCTACGGGCTGGCTTTTTGTGAGAGCTTGGTTAAGTGTTAGCGTTAAAAAAAATGTGTTTTTTGACTGAAAAGCCAGCCGCAGGCCAACATTTTTTCAAACTCCGGCTCGTAAAAAATGCCATTTTGCAGCCTGAACCTTAGCTATCAGATAGTCAAAAAATTTTTTTTCAAAAGTCTAAAAAAGTCAGAGAAAATAAATAAAATATCGCGATATGAAATTTGACCCTACCAAAAAAAGTATTGGCCCTTGTTTTATTATTTATTACTTAATTTCCTATTGTAGCTTGACGAAAAAGAGTTTCTATATGCATTTATTATCAAGAATATTGTCTGAATTTTTCTCTAAGGTAGTGTGTGAACATTTCTGACCCTCCAAGCCCCTACATACACCAGGGTTGCAACTTGAACTTTCTCAAGGGGTGGGGTTTAATTTGCCTAATTTTCACGGTCAAGGGGGGGTAACGTATTTCTAAAGGAGGGTTGGGGGGGGGGGGGGCTAAATACCCAATGACACCCCCCCCCCCCCCCCCCACAAATTGCGTCCTGCGTACACCCAAATTACACAGCTTTCGCGAATTTGTCCATATTTACTGGAGAGGGATGAACCAATTTTTGCATGATTTCACATTTATTTTTCTTTTCAGGATTCAAGATTTTGGGGAGGCCAAACTATTTCTATACATAATTTATATATTGTTGGCTTGACCAGGCTGAATAAGTGTCCAAATATAAAAATGTAAGTTTATTTTTAAATCAACCTATGAATTTTCAACATTTTTGAGTTGCAGTAGTAATGCACGCAGGAGGAGTTAGTGCCGCTTCCAGGCACTTAGCCTCTGCTCCCAACCACTACAATGACAGCACAGCAGCTCATCATCCCAACAGGCCCTTCCCTCCACAAATCAGGCAATGGAGGCTTGAGCAGAAGTGTGAGCAGTGCCATGCGCCACGCACCACAATAAACGAGAACGCCCAGACCATGGGCTCTGCTCTCCTAACTGAGGCAGAAAACCAGCAGTTGTTTGAGATGCTTGGACCAGAGAGAATCTCGTTGGCTGCTGGAGTGGCACAACTGCTCAGTTCCAGCCCAATTGAAGCACCCAACGCTGGAGGAGGCCAGTGGAGGAAATGGCATGTGGGGTTGCTTCCTTGGTGAGTGCTTCTATTGTGAGAATTTCTAGTTTTTGGATTAGTGTAGGACAATGCCGAAGGCGAAAATCAAAAAGTTTTACCTTTTGTTAATTAAGACTGACAGCTGCAGGTGACTTATCAACCGAAAACCGGTTTAGCCGGTACAAAAACGGTAAGCCGGCGATAAAACAGTGATACGAAAAAACAGTTTTAAACAGCTCTGGGTGAATTCACCCTCATCAATTCATATTTGCTAAAGATAATAGTTGTCTTTCCGACTAAACACACTTTTTTGGAAATATCGATAAGCGACACTTCTTAAATTTTTTTTGCAAATTTCAATAAAAAAAAGTCGTTCATTTTGAGGCAAATTTTTTTTTGGAAATACCCCTAATACCGAAAGCTCTTCCTGAATCCGAATCCGTCGAGATCAGAATATTTCATGAGCTGAGATATTCACTAAAGTGGGTAAGTGGTCGCGAAATTTATCGGGTTTTTACTCAAAATACAGTCGACTCTCGATTTAAGGACACCCCCAAAAGTTCATTCCCCGCTGGGTCCGACACTTTTTTAGCTCGATTTTCGAAGCTTTTTAGAATTCTGTTTTGACAGTCTGATCGAGAATATCGCAAGGATGTCGATTTGCCGATCGTTTTTCAAAATCCAAAAACTTTTTCTTCTAAAAAGCAAACCCTGGATTTAAGGACAGGGATTTTAGTAAAGCCTGTCCTTAAATCGAGGTTTTGCTTTTTAAGAAGAAAAAGTTTTTGATTTTGAAAAACGATCGGCAAAATCGACATCCTTGCGATATTTGCGACCAGACTGTCAAACAGAATTTAAAAAAAGCTTCGAAAATCGAGCTAAAAAAGTGGAACGGACCCCAGCTGGGGACCGACTTTTGGGGTGTCCTTAAACCGAGAGTCGACTGTAGCTCATCTCAGCTCATGAATATTATTCGATCTGATCTCAACGGATTTGGATTCGAGAAAGATTTTGATAGGAGTAAGGACTTTCCGAAAACTTTCTTTTTAAAATTGACGATTTTTTGATTAAAATTTTCAAAAAAAAATCAGAAAATGTCGCTAATCGATAGTCATTCCTTCTTTCGACTAATTTACAATAAAAAATTTTCTGAGTTTTTGTCTTCATTTTTTAAATTTTTCAGCATCGCTCTGTAGTCCAGGATCTCAGCTTTCTAACGAGCCATCAAAAATTATTTTTAAAGCGCCGGCGCTTTGCCGGCAAAATTTGACGCCGGCGCTTAGCCCGCCGCTTCACCGGCGCTTGAATAATCCTGCACGGTACCGCTCAATTTTCCGCCGACAATTTTCCAAAATTACACTCGTTTCTTGCAAACCCCTAAATCTCTTTATTCATAAAATGCTTCACTTTAGTTGAATATCTCGTTAGACAGCTGAGATCCTGGGCTACACGATAATGCTGAAAAGTTTGAAAAATTATCACAAAGCTCAATAAAAATGCAATGTAAAATTACGTAAATATTCTGACAGAGCCGGTTCTATTTTCTACCCTAAAAATCGGAAATTTTTGGGTTGATCTCGAGATTTTGGGTGCTCAACTAAAACCTAAAAACAGAATCGGTGGAGCTCGTGAGAGTTAAGAAAATGCGATAGGCAGCTTTGCAAATGTTGACTCTGCTTCGACCTTCAAAGTCAAGAGAGGGCTCTATTAGAACATTTGCGGTAATCGCGAAAAAAAAAGTATTGTTCCTTGGTAAATTCATCATCCAATTTTGTCTGGGAAATAATTTTTAAATACCACACTGATCGGCTGTCATGGTTTCTCAGAATATTCAGTATCACACCCTGAAAATAAATTTGTCAAATAAACGTGTTTTTTGGTTCAGGTGAAAGACTACAGCCAGAAATGCTACTCAATAGGTCTTTTTGATGTGTTCAATGGAGAACCCTCTGGAGCCAAACTTTGTTAGTCTTTTTAGAATTAAAAAAGCTTTTTTGAATAATTGCAATTAAGGTACAAAGATTTCCGAGCGACCACCTACCATCATGTCCACGCTTCATTTCGTTTGAAGGAGACCAGTGTGTTTTCGCACTCAGCTTCTCCGACCACGCAGAGGCCGACAATTTCAAAGACCATCTGCAGAAGAGGTCTGAACATGAGCAGAAATCTCGTAAGTTGTTTTTTTACCGTTGTAATAAGAGAATTTGTTAACTGTATTTGTTCTAATGGAAGACCAGTCTCTAATAGCATGCTGCAAATGGGGTTGTAAAACCAAAAAAAAAACATGGTGACCTATTAATTTTTATTACATTTTCTGAAATTGGCCGGAGTACACTCAGCCGGAATCCGAAAACAAGGCTCCAAAGCATTTTTAATGCTGTGAAACGGTTAGAAACACAAACATAATTTTTTTTAGTTTGCCTTGGTCCCTGTGGTTTTAATCATTTTTGGGTGCGTAGACGTTTAGCGGTTGGCGGGACAAATGACCAAAACCACTAAACGTCACACCAAAACGCCAAGCTTTTTTATCATTACTTTGAGGATAATCGGATGTTTTTTTCTGTCTTAAGCCTAAGTCCTAAGCCTAAAGCCTAAGCCCAGCCTGAAAAACATCTAAAAAGGGCTTGGCGTTTTGGTGTGACGTTTAGTGGTTTTGGGACATTTGTCCCGCAACCGCTAACGTCCGTATGCCCATTTTTTGCCTTGGTTCCCTACCCTTTTTCTGGAAAACCCCTTATGTATTTCGGTCATTTTTGGTCTTTTACCCCTTTTTTGATTACTGGAGATGGCCTGAAATTTAAAGTTTAAAATTTAATTTTTTAATTTTGGGCTGAATTTTTGCAATATCAATATTTTTTGCATATCTAATTGCCTAATTTTCTCTTATGAGGTTTTTTGTCACAAAAATTATATTTAGCTGAGATCAGCCTAGAAAGCTCAAAATGTCTGGATTTATGAAAAATTGGATTGAACGGTGTTTTCAAAAATATTGGTTTTTTTGCCAGTATACCAATTTTTAAATCCTAGTCATGATTCTCTTCTATATTAGACAGTTAAATCCTGGCTTCAGATCTTTCCTGGACGAGCTAAACGTTTCACCCGTTCTACAAAAATTTTAGAAAGCGGCTAAGCAGCAAAGCCACCTTTTGAAAAATTCTTCCATACCGTTAACTCTCGATGACTGGTCACACCCTAAAGTTCGTTCCCGTCTAGGGTGCGACACTTTTTTTACCTCAATTTTCGATGTCTCTCGCCAAATATGATTCGGGAGTCTATTGCGAAATATAGCGAAGATTTCGATTTCGCCGACCATTTTAAAAATGTTAAACTTTAGGGACTAAATCCGTGCCTCTCGATAAAAGTAGGGTGTCGGGTTATTGAGAGGCACGGATCTTAGGCCTAAAGTTTTAACATTTTTAAAAATGATCATCTAAATTGGAGTCCTTGCGGCTGACAAATCATATTCGGCAAAAGACTTCAGAAATTGAGGCAAAAAAGTGTCGCTCCCTAGGCGGGAACGAACTTGAGAGGTGGCGCGTTATCAAGAGTCGACTGTCTAAATGTCTACTTTTTAAACTTTCATCTTATGACTGCCTTTTTGTAATTGAAAGCTCCTTTTTCTTAAAAAATAATAAGGTACCCGGTAATACCTAGAAAGTCTAAAGACCTTTCAAGCACTGTTTTTTTCCATATTGTAATTGCAATATTAGTAGTTGCACACACATTTACCTGAAGATTTCTCATCCCCAGATTAGCAGCTAATTCTTGGTGGTTTTTTATGAGGCTGGTTGAAGACAGCTTTAGATGAGCAGCAGCAGCCAACAAAGTAACTAGAAACAGTGCTGTTTGCAGTAAGCCCTTTCTTCTAAACAAACAGTCTAACCCCTCGCCGATTACTCGAGATTAGCAGTAGCAGTGGTGGTGGAGAAGCATGGATTGCCCCCCCCCTTGTCAGGGGTGAATTAGACCCACTCGAGATCAATCAACTCTTTTGTCTACAATTTTTTTGTTAATGACCATGTGCTGCTCACAGTTTAAGGAGGGGAAAAGCTACTTAGGTTAAAAAAGTGGCCTCGGTGGCGCAGTGCGTAAGCGATTGTGTTTTTGGCCCAAAATAGTGTTGCACGTTCGATCCCACGTGGTGGTACGCTTTTTTTTGGCTTGTTTGACCAGTTCTAGGAATAGTTAGACTGGCTAAAGTATGGTATACCACATGTTCCCAAACTGGGGTTTGACCACATATTCGAACGCTTCAGGTCGTAATTAGTACGAAAAACATGTTTTCCGGTGGCGGAAAGACATCTGGAGCAAAAAAATTTTTTTTTGAAAAGTGTTCAAAATCTACATTTTTTGACCAAAAATTCATGTTTTTCATTTTCAACAATGCCAGTGCCTGCCGAAGGCAGGCAGGTGTGTATAAAGGATCAGCCCTTGGCCCGAACAATGTACCCCCAAAGGGGCTTTCTATTGAATTAGGGTGCCTGCCGAAGGCAGCCAAGTGTGTATAAAGGGTCAGCCTTGGCCCCTAAACGCTAATGCGAGCACTGAATTGTTCGGGAACCCTTAAAAGGAACCCTTAAAGCCTCCGGGGGCGTAGGGGGCTTAGGGTTGAGCTCCACCACACAAGCGCACCCTGGAAAGAATCCGAGCGAACAGCAGCATGTTGGATCCATTCCCAGGGCCTTTATATAAGTCAGCATGTGTGTTGTTATGGTGTTGCACACTTTTCATCGTTTTTGAAAAAATTGAACCATGAACCCCACCCTGTGGTTTTGGTCGATTTCGGTCAAATTTTTTTTGCACATGTCTTTCCGCACCGGAAAACATGTTTTCGTACTAATTACGACCTGAAACGTTCGAATTAGAGGTCAAAACTTTCTTTTGGGAACATGTGGTATACCATAATCCTGCCTTAGACTTTTTTGACGCCAGATTCGAAATCAGCCACCCCAATTACATCTAGAACTGGTCAAACAAGCCGAAAAAAAGTAAATTGCACGCATGCGGGATCGAACCGGCGCACTCTTGCATGACCATAAACACAAACGCTTACGTACTGCGCTACCGAAGCCACTTTTTCAAACCTGAATGGCTTTTCCCTCCTTTAACTAGGCCTTTTTCAATACATCAACCGGTCTAAAACAGGCCCGGGCTAATTCAAACTAGTTAATGTCTTACTAGGCCTACCTTGGGCCTAGGCTAATTAGGCCTATTTTAGGCCTATTTTTGACGAGAAATATGAAATGCATTTAATTTTTGGATGATTTTTTGCTTTTCGTCAACCTTTTCATTTTTTCGCTCTGAATTTCACCCTAGAGTAGACAAAAGCTATTAAAAGTTGGTTTAACCATCTAACAGTTGTCAATTAAGTCTTTCAAAAATTTAAAATTTGAGAAAATGACGATTTTTAAATATTTTGGCTCAGATCTAGCCCCTAAAGCAAGCCATTTAGGTTTGAAAGCCCTAACTAAAAATATTAGCCCCTACTAAATTCAATTCCCCAGCCTTTACTGAAAACCCCATGCCGATAGTATCTTGAATGGACACCCCACCGTTTTTCTACACCTACAAATTGCCAACGACCTCCAGACGGGCCCCACTTCCTTCCCTCTTCACCTCCCTGAAGACCAGCACCCTGAAAAAAAGCCGAACCTCCAGGAGAACCAAATCCACCACCACTACGACAATTGGCCGAGTGCCTGCAAGTGCAAGCCAAGTAGTCCTGCCTACCACCACGAAACCTCCAAAGATATTATTTCAAACTCCAACCAAATCCATTGCAATAGCTACTCGGGACCAGAAGACCAGTATTTGGGCAGCATATGGTCAATAATACCTGGCAGCAACCAGCAATACCTAAACAAGACCTAGACTTGCTGCTGCTACTGCAAACAAGAGAGAAGTTGACCCAGTTAGCAAAGGTCCCGCATGTTTGGGAAGAAGTGGGAAGTGGTGACCAGGCCAAACAAGGAAGCTACCACTTCGCAGCCATCACCCCTTCTACTGGTCTCTACACTTCTGGGACTTTAACATGCAGAAGGAGCAGCAGATTGCTTCCGAAGTTTGTGCAACTTTTTGAAAAAGAAATCAGCTTGGCTTGTTATTAGCTGTTTTTGTATTTGATACCAAGTTTTTCAGAGTTTTGAGTGGTCTAAGTATTTTATTTAAAAGTGTTAGAATGGGAAATAATCGGCGGTATGACGGTTGGCAACAAAGCCATTTCGCAAAAAAATTCCGTCAAAACTAAAGTTGTCAAATGGAAAATTTCCTGGGAAATTTTCCAGGAAAATTGTATTATTTTACGTTAATATGTATTTGGAAAAATATAAATTTTTTTTATTGAGCCATTCAGCCGGCAAGGCGAAAATTCCGCGTGAGAAAATTTTGCGGAATTCGAATTTTTGACGTTCTTGCTGATAGAAATCAAATTCTGAGACCGATTCGTGTTCAGCATGGTCGATTGCATAGAAAGCGTTATTAAATCTGATACTCGTAATCAAATTTAAAATATTGATTTTTTTCAATGTTTTTTGTCTCGAGAGGAATTTGAAAATTGAACTTAAGCTCACATTTGAAAGGGCTAATCTGTAATCGACCATGCTGAACGTACGGCTAAATGTGCTAAATGTCCGGTCGTCTCCAAAATGAGACCGAAACCAGAAAGATTTTCTAAATTAGTATACTAGACCAAGCTGATTTCTGTTTCAAGAAAAGCACATTTTTATTTGTGCGATTTAGTAGAAATAGTGGGTTGGATGCTGCAGCGACCCTTGAATGTAAATTGAAGAGAAGATTTTCCACAGCTTCTTCTTCCCTCCAATGCCCGTGATGCTGAAGCAAAGACCAGTGCCTCCTCCAGCCAGTACTAAACCTAAATTATTGGAGACTGCCTCCAAAGGGCAGTAGCCATGCCTCGAAGGCTACGAGAATTATTCTCTAGGGAATGTCTGCAAACCGACTTGTCGCCAAAAGCGATTGGCGGTGGTGTGTGGATGTGGGCAAACAGGTGATCACCAGGCAATCCAACAAGACTTTGAAGAAAGCACTAGGATTGGGGCCTGCAGCTGCTACCAAGAAAAGACCCTTGTTTACAAACGAGGTTTTCCACACAGGCGGGTTCTTGATGCTATGTTGGTTGGCTGGGTGGATAAACACGAATTTTGTAGTTGTCTATTGCAGACTGCTGAATGAGTCGGCGCAGAAGCGTTTGCCCACTTTCATGCCATTCTATCTGAATTCGCCTTTTCAATTTTTATATTTTTCGATGTTTGGTGCTCGTTTTCGGATCAAATTGAAAACTCCAGGAAAATTTCCAAAACCTTTTGTTCTCTGGTTTTCCAATCAATCTTATTTTTTTTAAATATCTTGCAGCTCTCAAGTTCAGCTAACAGGCTGTAAACTGACCAGATAAGGTTTTAAAAAATTTTAGGCAACAGTTTTTGAATGACCAAAAATTTAAGAAATTGCTCTAAATTTTGGCATAGTAATTCAGAAACCCTGCTTTTCAACCCATTCAAGATTAGAAATAGTCTGCAAACATTTTTAGCATAAAACCTTTTTACAAAAAAATATTTTTTCGTTACTTAAAAATAGAGTTAACAAAGCTATAATAATATGGTTTTGGAGCCTGTGTATTTTGAGACACTCAATACAGAAATGACTGTGATTTCATTTGCAGATCAACGTGAACACCGAGTGAACACCAGCAGCCATGCCTCACCTGCCCAGCACAACCACCACCAGCGAGCAACTCCCCCTCCAGACCAGCTGGTCCCAACCCACATCTCCTCCCGTAGTTGTAGCACCCCTTCCGCCACCCAGCCACTAGTCCTTCCCACCATGCGGGAGGCATCACAGCTGTAGGCACTGTCCCCCACTACAACAGTAGCATGCACCAGATGAGTTTGTCCAACAGCGCAACCCCCAACAAAGTTCAGCCAGCCAAGCAACAGCAGCAGCACAAGCTGAACAAGGAAAGCAAAAAGGCCAAAAAAGGCGATAAGAGGCCAAAACACCGTAAGGAGGACATCAGCAACCCTACTGATTTTAAGTGAGCTGCTCTAGTCAAACCCCGAGATTTTGCAAACAAAACCGGCTAAATTCTAGTATACACCCTTCACTCAAGTCTAGTATACACCCTTCAGTCAAATTAGCTTGGGGAACCAAGGCAAATTTTTTAAAATTTAAAAAGAAATTTGCCTTGGTTGCCCAAGCTAATTTGACTGAAGGGTGTATACCAGACTTGAGTGAAGGGTGTATACTAGAACTGCTCCACAAAACCAAATACGGTCAAACCGGCAACCAGAACCGATTGTCACTTTTTCATAAACTGTATGCGACACAAGTGACGCGTACAGTTAACGAAAAATGTCTGGTTGCCGTCAAACATTGTTATGGTGACGCCGCCTCAAGTTCGTTCCCGCCTGGGTTTCGACGCTTTTTATACTCTGATTTACAATGAAATGCCAGTTCTGTTTACGCAGTGGCTGTAACTGTCTGATTACAAATATTGCTAGAATTCCGATTTCGCCGATCATTTTCCCAAAACAATTTTATGTCACCATAAGACCCGTCACCCTTAATTAATCGCCACCCATTTTCAAAATCAGGTTAATGGGACATTGCCGTCCCCGACAACGGTTGTCTATCGCCAATTCAAACTTTTTCCCAAACAATGAAACTCTATACGGATTTTTTAACTTTGTTTCTAACTAAACTTTACCTAAAATTAAATTCTAGGCCTTGTTTGTTAGAAACCAAGCCAAAAAATCCGTACAGAAGTTCAATGATTAGGGAAAAAAATTTTAATTGGCGGGGGACAATTCGAAACAGGTGGCAATGGCCCTTTAAGATAATTGATGGTCTTAAATCTTTAAGGAAACATAAAACTATTTTTTGTAAACAATCTGCAAAAACTGGCGAATCACATTTGACAAAACAAGTGGGAACGAACTTTCGAGGGTGACGGTTAAACGAGGGTTGACTGTACCATTTTTCCTGAAATTTAAATTTCCCCCGGTTTCATTAGATTGTAAAATTATGTTCTCGTCATGTTTTGACAAAGACGTTCCATTTGCAGACATTTGGCTCATGTTGGATGGGATCAAGATGGAGGTTTCAGTCGCCAGGTGTACAACCACGAACCTCTGGACGACAGTGTTAGGGACTTGCTTAGAGCAGCTGGTAAGTACCAGCAAACATCTCTAATGAAGTTGTTCTCTGGCCTACTAGACGGCTAAAACAATTTTTTGGTTTTAAATTTTTTATGAATTATACGGACAATTATCATTCTGTACAATGTCGCTAAGGAATGGGGCTACAAAATGACTGTACTGTTCGCCCTGTAAGACCAAATAGTTTAACCTAAAATGGTACGTGGATACCCGTAGGAGTATTCGAATCACTATATGTGCTGAAAAGTGCGAAGAACAATTGTGAAAAGCGACGATTGTAGCACGACAAAAATAATTGGGGCAACATTTCAAAAAGTGACAAATATCCGATAGTTGAGTCAAGTACAGTACATTCCAGTGTTTCGAGCTACAGTCACGACTATAATACGATATTATCGATAATACAATATAACACGAGATCTAAAGACTACCAAAAAAATTAGTCTCAAACGAGGAAAATTTATTGCAGCAACGGAACACAAAATGAGGACAAAATGAGGGCCCTTGGAAGGACCTTTGGTACACAGGATAAGTAATGATGAGCAACAACTGATGAGATGCTTCACTTTTCTCCACGGATTCGACGAGCCAACGTGATGTCCTTCGGCATGATCGTAACTCGCTTGGCGTGGATGGCGCAGAGATTCGTGTCTTCGAACAGACCCGTCAGATAAGCTTCAGCCGCCTCTTGGATAGCCAACACTGCAGAAGACCTGAATAAGAAGATCAGTCGACAGAATCAACACGCCAATCAAAAAGTTACTGACTGGAATCGAAGATCTGTCTTGTACTCCTGAGCGATTTCGCGGACCAAACGCTGGAAGGGCAGCTTGCGGATCAGCAGGTCGGTCGTCTTCTGGTAGCGGCGAATTTCACGCAGAGCAACGGTTCCCGACGATAACGATGAGGCCTCTTTAGACCACTAGCACCCGAAGATCCAGGCGCATGTTTGGTAGCGAGCGCTTTGCGAGGAGCCTTGCCAGCGACAGTCTTGTGAGCAGTCTGTTTCGAGGGAGTCTTTCCACCAACGGTCTTGTGCGCAGTCTGCTTAGTGCGAGCCATACTTGTAGCGAAGAAGTGAGCTTGGGTTTGCTTTTGCAGAATAAACGAAGTCAACTGAAAGCAAAAAATTATGAAGGTGATAAAGTAAGAAAGAGCAAGTTGGTAAAAAAGCGCTATCACAATCGACAGAGAAAAGTGTTGAAAAAAAGTTTCACTGCTACAACTTTTAAATATATTCCCATTGGAACAAATTGATTTGAATATCTATGCAAAATTCTATGTCTTTGTAACCGTGTGTAGTGCTGTGATGGTTAGCGAAAAACCGAGAAAAATGAATTTGTGACGATTTGTGATCTACCGTATTTTCTCTATTAAACGGGCCGGCCCGTTTATTTTTCAACCTCTCAAAAATCGGAAAATTTTGAGGTCAATTTCAAGATTTTTGGGTGCTCAACCAAAAAAAAAGTGGAATCAGTAGAGCTCGTGGATGTTAAGAAAACGCAAAAAACAGTTTTGCAAAATGTTTACTCTGGGCTCAGATATAAGTCCTCAAAGTCGAGGGGGGCCTCTCCTTTATTAGAGAGGGCCCATTTAATAGAGAAAATACGGTAACTTTTAGAAACTTTGGCCTCCAAGCCTGATGTCTGAGCAAACAAATTCTCTAAAAAGTGTCGATTTATAATCAGAAGTTGGGTCATAAATGGTCACTGGTCGATAGTCGTCCGCCTCCGACCATAAAGTTTCTTTTTCCAGCTTTTTTTTATTCCAGGATTTACTGGAAGATTGCTATACTTTTGGAGATGCATTTTTTACCAATATCATTGTTTACCAATTACCAGCTTTGTACAGAGTCTTAAGTTTTTAGTATAATTTGAAATTTAGAGTTGAAAAATTATTTGAGTAGCCTCGGAGGTCAGGTGTCCAGAGCCCTGATTTTTTTCACACAAGCCCTGATTTTCCCCACCATTCAACAACTATTAAATTATAGGTCAAAACCCTGATCATTTCGATAATCCAGAAGACATCAAGTTTGTCTACGAGTTCCTGGAAGGAGGGGCATAGACCGACAGAACCTGCACCAAACAATACATCCACCCTTCCTCCAAATAACTATCCACACAGTCAACCATCCAACAACAATTATGCCCAAAGGTTAGTTGGTTAGACTGGCTTAGAGTGACTGCTAAAATATAGTGTGTTAAGGAGTGTGGATCACCCACCATCACGCTAGTGTTACCCTCAAGTACGCCTGTGATTCTCCGCAGAGATGTGTCAGCTCCAATACACCATGCAGCCAAACAGCCACCCCCACCCAGACCTCCACCGTGGCCAATGGAAGCCATGGAAGACCACTGCCACAAGTATGTTAAGTTTTCGCATGAGTAAGACGGGTGTGATGGTCTATTTCTAAGCTGCTTCTGAGACAGCTAATTATACAGCTAAAATTCAAGCCTTGGTGAGGGGGAAGTGGAGTGAGAAAAAAAGCCAAATTTTAAGAAAAAAAGCACAATGAGTGCGGCTTTTTTCGTGCCCCATCACTCGGGAACAGCCATAAACTTTTTTCTCCATACTTTTGCAATTAGTGTCATCTTGTAGCTAGAAGACAGAGCTATGAAATGAGCCATCTATAAAGTAGATACTGTCTTAAAAATATGGATAAAATTAACAGGATCCGCCTTGGTGTTAGGCTCCAAAACGCGGATACTATGGTTTTTTTTTTTTTGTTCTGTGATGTTTCCAAAAATTTTGCGAATTTTCGACCATTTTGTGATCGAAAATCAACCCTGATTTTTGGTGAAAAAAACTGATAACAATTGAAAAAGGCTATAAAGATTCAATGAAGACAGCGAAAAATTCGAAAAAAAAATCATTTTTTTTTCTATTTTTTCACATTTTGAATTTTGAAAAAAAATTTCTCAAAAGACCATGGTTTTTGCCGGCAGCGACATGTGCAAACTCTGATGAGTCATTTCGAACGACTCCAAAGAGTATAGAGAGACGAAGAGAAGTGTCCCCCGCCAATTCAAATTTCGGTCATGCCACTGCGCGCAAAAACCATGCCCTTAATAATTTGAAAAAATTGGGAATTAGGGGAGGGTGTGGCCTAAAATGTGGTTCATAGACAAGAATACTGCCAAACAGAGTTGCACTCATGGTGCCCGCACCCTTGATTACATTTTTTTCATAGTGAATATCTCATGTTTAGCCTCCCCCCACATATCTGCTAACCATCAAAAAGGAGGTACAGCTGCATTCCACCCACAGCACTCTTCCAACTGTGGAGCTAGGCAATTGCCAATGGTGCCTTCTGACCATTCAATGGAGCGCCCCCACCCTCCAGCAGCAGTAGTCATCGACCACCCCCTCCACCTGCTCCTCCAGTCAGTAATGTGGCTCCAGTGGCCAACAACGTGCCCCCTCCTCCACCACCACCCCACCTTCCCTACTCCAGGGCCCTCCAGCGGCTAATGGAGGCTCAGGACCGCCTAAGCCACCTCCACCACCTCCAATGAAGGTAGGTGGAGGGGCAGGGAAGGCAGGCCTAACTTGTTGGCGCAGATCCAAGCAGGCCCCAAACTAAAGCATGTAGACGCTCCAGCTCCTGACAAACCACCAACTGCCACCAATCCTCCCAACAGTAGGGATAACATGATGATGCAGATCAAACAAGGAACTCAATTGAAAAAGTAAGTGAACAATGTGAAATTCAGATCGGTGTTGATTTTGGGTGAAATGAGACGAAATATACCAAAATAGATAATTTAAAATGCTGAAATAATAAAACTGAAATTCAATCAAAAAAATTGTTTTTCGGTGAAGTATCAACCCGCGACTGTTTTACTCACAGCACCTCTTTTTGACGGCTATATTTTTTTTTGAAAAAATGGTCCCTCGGTGAAGAAAAAAGATTAAAAATTACTTCTAAACCCAATTTTTTTCTAAACTCGAATCTGTCAAGATCTGGTCGGAAAAAAAAAAATCAAAATGGTGAGCAATAAATTTTGACTACTGACGATCTTTTGGCTATACGTATTTCCTCTAATAGCTCCCCCTGCTCCATTAACTCCCCCGGATCTAATAACTCCCCACTCTAGAAGCCATCCAAATAATAACTTCCCCTGCTCTAATAACCACCCCCCC
Organism: Ditylenchus dipsaci; assembly: GCA_004194705.1. Classification (NCBI taxonomy): domain Eukaryota; kingdom Metazoa; phylum Nematoda; class Chromadorea; order Rhabditida; family Anguinidae; genus Ditylenchus; species Ditylenchus dipsaci. The sequence goes on from SADC01000979.1 coordinate 26,018, forward strand.
TTTTGTGTAAACAGTATTTTTATACAAAATTTTCAGTTTGCATTCAAATTTGTATCAATCTAAAAAGAAAACTAGTTCGCAAATCAGTTTGTGTTTAAAAAAGCACACTCACAGTATATAAGATCGCCATCAGACGAAGCGTATGTAACTTATATCAACGAGCCCAATTACATCTATCAGATAGAAGCCATTTCGGTGACGAAAAAATCGTACTTACCGTAAAACTTATATTAATCCGGCACCCTGTAATAGACCCACCCTCTCGACTTTGAACAATTATAACTTAGCGTAAAGCAAACATTTTGCAGACCTTTTTATTGCATTTTCTCAACTCACGAATCGTGTTTCATAAACGAACACGAAATCAATACAAAATGAAATCAAAGCGAAATTTCGAAATGAAATGAAAACGAAAACGAAATAGGGTCTCAAAACGAAATGAAAACGAATTTCGTTTTCATTTCATTTTGAGCCGATTTCGTTTTCGTTTTTTCGTATTGAATTTCATTTTCGGTTTCGCTTTATATTAGGTTTCTTTCTATAACTTTTGCATTTTTGCAGGCGATTTGATTTTAGAATCGGAAACTTATAGTTGGATTGTCTGAGAAGTATCCAGTTTCTAATCTACACATAGTATTTTGAGTGAATCGCGGAATCGTGAGTCACGATTTCGCTTTTTAGATTTTGAGGCTAAACCATGATGTCAAAGCGATAAAAAGACTAAAAAGCGATAAAATTTATTTTCTAACATTTAGATTTAAAAATTCAAAAATTTTTTGGCTCAAGTTAAGGTTGAATTTATTTTGACAAGCTAGCCAACTCCGGAGCTTACTTTTGGCTTAGACAACTGGCCGAAAAAACGATTTCTTATAACTTTGGTCCACGAAGAGTGAAAAGACTAAAAAGCGATAAAAGAGACTAAATTTTATCGCTTTTGACATCCATACGCTAAACCCGAAAATTTTGAGATTGACCCAAAATTTGCCGATTTCGAAAAATAATCTGGCATGAATAATTAGTAGAGTTTTTATAGCAGGTATACCATCTACATGGAAAAGTCTGTATTGAAGTATGGTCAAGTAGTTATAGTCAAGACTTCATAAAAGTATAGTCAAATTTTGTCCGAAGACAAGTTGTGAAGCGGCGAAATTGCCTCTGTGTCCTCGAATTTTCCTCGTAGCCCTTGGCGCCGAGGGACTGTAAAATAACTCCCCTGCTCTATTTACTTTTTCCGATCTAATAACTCCCCACTCTAGAAGACATCCAAAAAAAACTTCCCCGGGGAGCTATTAGTGTATTTTAGCGAGATGTGAGTGAATTTAGATTTTAGGAAGGCATTTTGGCAAAAGAAGTATCTTTAAAAAAATGTTTTGTCAGAAATTTAAAGATTTTTTTCGAAAATTCAAAAAGTCCGCCAATGAAGTGCAAATGGTGAATTGCGACTCGCTACAATTTCGAATTTTTTAATTTCATTTTTTGACGTTTTTTTGCATGTTTTTAACTTTTCAACTTATGCATTAGCTTAGGCAAGGGGGCACAGGGTAACGAACAAGCACCCAAAAAAATCAATAGGGGGACCAAGGCAAAAATTTAAAATAAAACAATCAACAGGGGGGCAAGGCATCTTTTTTTGCCTTCCCCCCTGTTGATTTTTTTGGGGTGCTTGTTCTTTACTCGAGTGGGGTGCTTTTTCTTAACCTTGGCCGCAAGGGTAGCCAGCGCACGTTAGGAGGCTCAAACGCGTGCCCCAACTGAGCACCCAAAACGCCAATTTGAAAAACTGTAGCGAGTCACAATTTGTAGCGAGTCGCAGGTCGTTCGTGCAAATATATTTCACCAATAGGGTTTACCACATGTTGGTGGTTAAACCAGGTTGGCATTTCTAAAACTTGACTGTGAATAAAATGTTCTTTTACAAAATTCGAACAAATCATTAGGGTGATGGATTATTAAGAGTCGACTGTATAGCAAAATAAAAAAATCTTTTCAGGTTGATCCAAATGATCCCAGAACCGCAAATCGGTCACAGCCATTCAAGACTTAGGTGGAATAGCTGGAGCCTTAGCCAGAGCACTGGAGAACGTCGCAAAAACATGATGAATTCTGAAGGTAGCACCATTTGAAATATAAAATAATATAAATCACCTCTTTTCAGATTCCGACGAAAGTGCCGCTGACAACGAAAGTGAATGGAAGATTGAACATTTTTGCAAACACATATATTCACAGCTAATAAACCCCAAAATATTTTAACAGTTCAAAGAGAAGTGTCTATAATAATGATATTACCAAAAAGTCCAATCATTTTTATGGGATTAAGTAAAAAAACAAAAAATTGCTCAATAGTTTGACACTAGAATTATGACATCTTTAAGTTCGATTCTTTATAGGGCTAGAAAAAACGGACGACTATTGATCAGTGCTGTAAATAAGACGGTGCCAGTGTAGCACAGGTCCCCTTTACAGCACTGCTATTGATCTAAAGCTTGCCAAAGCGTTAGAACTGCTTTTTCTCAAATTTTTATGGTGCAGTGGGTAAAGCGTCGGATTTTGCTATGCCAACACCAAAAAACGGCTTTTTTCCTTGAAGTGGCGAGTTCGACCCCACTGTAGACACAGCATATTTTTTTTAATTTTAGGCAATTTTTTCATTATTAGCTTATTTGATGTGAAACCAAAAAGCGAATCTAGGTCATAAATATCAAATTTAAACTTTAGACTGACTAGACTGACGAATCACGTTTGGCAAGAGCCGTCGAAATCGGGGTAAAAAAGTGTCCTGTACCCAGCTGGGCAAACAAACCTTTCGGGGGTACGGTACTATCGAGCGTCGATTGTACCTATTTTATTAGAATTTGACACTATTACATAGGATGGAGGAAAATATTTTTGAAATTCTAACCAAGCACGAATTGAACTTTCTGATGGTCATTATTCATATTCATTAATGTATTTAATTCAGGCTGCCATCTCAAATTTAAAAAAAGGACATTTGGTCAACAAACAGGAATTTGAAGGAAAAGTGCATTTTATCCAGAGCTTATTGCCATTTTGAAGCAAAAAAAATAGATTTTGACTAAAACTTCAAAAATAAAAAAAAGATTTGAGGTCCCAAAAAAGGACATAGCAGCCATGATTTAATTGATTCCTCAATATCAATTAACATCAATTTATTGGCACACAAAATATGTGTTAGTTGTTTCTTCTTCATAAAGAGTGTCTGGGCCTTATTCTCCATTTTCAAATTTTTTCAGAACTTTATTTAAAGGGCCATCGCCGTTGATGACAATGGCGATTTCGAGTTTTTAAATTCGGGGGGGACAGCTCTTTATTGCGAAAATATATTTCGAATTACTTTTTCATTGCGATTAAATTTTTTTCAAAATCAATAACCATTTACTAGTCATGAACCATTTAGTCGAGCCCAACATTGCTTGACGATGCCAGATCGGACGACTTAGCCGACTCCTATTGAGCCATAACCATTAATAGTAACTGTGATTCGCCTCATCTAATTCATAAAATTTAAATTTTAGATGCAAATAAAATATAATTCGCAAAAATATTCCCGCATTTTGGCTGTCCCCCGCCAATTTGAAAACTCCAAATCGCATTGTCATCAATGGCGATGGTCCTTTAATTTTGGCTTTTTACAAAATTTTCGGCTTAGACAAAGCCTTAGGAGCAGGGGCGCAGCACACGTTTGAACAGGCTCAAGCGTGTGTCCAGAGTTTCCAATAATGACAGTGACATCAGAATGACAGTGACATCGAGTATTTATTCGAATGTCACTGTCACTGTCATTATTAGAAACTCTGCGTGTGTCCCAAACTGCAAAACACTAAAATTTGCAAAAGTGTAAAAGGGCCCGTTTGTCCACTTATTGACCTGACTCTATGTGTTTTTATATTTTTCATTATCTTGGTGTAATAAGTGCGCTTAAAAAAGTGGGAGAGTGAAAAAGTGAGGTTTCCTTTTTGAACAAAACGGCAGTTTTGTAAAAAAGTTAGTCCAAAATGCAATTGATCCAGTAGCCAATTCGTCCAAAACTAATACTTCTGCAAAAAGTCCAGTTTTCTGTAGCTTTTGACTTCAAATTTTAATTTCTGCTTAATTTTGAAATAAAAAACTTATGTTTTAAAACCCAGAGAAATAAGTTTTTTGGACGCACCGACTTTTCGACTAAATGCCATTGCACCTCACAGTTGATATTTTTCACTATTATATAATGATTTCAATTTGTGAATACTTTTATTACAATAACAAGTTTGGTTGTGTGTGTGCCATTTTCAAAACAAATCCATTTACCTCAACTAAAATCCATCCGTTAGTATAGTGACCGCACCGTCTCAGCCAGGCAGTCCTGTCTGGATGGACCGCTTTGACTTGCTTTGACTTGGGCGGGGAATTGGGACTTGGAGATGCGCGCACTCACTTACTTTAGACATGATTCGAGAAACTCTTGATCATAAAATGCATATACCGTATTTCCTCTAATTGCCGCCCCCTCTAATTGCCGCTCCCATTACCTTTAAGTGGTCTAAAAAAAATTTTTTTTTTACTGTTTGAGCTGTCTGAAAAGTGCCTGCGGGATTCAAAAATCTAACAGGCACTTTTACACAGCTCAAACAGTAAATGAAAACACGAGTTTTGAACCACTTGAAGTTTGAAAAAATTGCAATTCTAATTGCCGCCCGGGTTTAGAGGAAATACGTCTCTTTTCACCCAGCACTGGTGACCAGAAGCCGAAAAACCCATCGCGAACTGGCCTATACTCCAGATTTTTTTTAGGCTTAGGCAAAAATCACGAAAAACAACAGTGGGGACCAAGGCAAAATTGAGATGTGGTGGTATAGTTCAAGTGCTCCTTTTATATTGGAACGATGCAGTGGTGAGCTGGCTCAACTTTCAAAAATCAGGGTAGGACGGTAAACGGCTAGTAAACAGGAAAATTAACAGTACAGACTCCAGCTTCTAGTTTAGAGATGCGCACAGACGTATCGGCGAAAAAAATAACATCTTATAACCTGCTCATTAGTACATAGGTTGACGATAAATATCGACACTTTTAAACCATCATAACTTTTTTTTACAAGGTGTCCCAAAAAAACCCCTATCTTTCAAAGTCCCCAAAGTCCCCAACGGAAAATTTTATATACCAATCGAAAGAGAAAAGAAAGGCTACGAAATCATGTGTTTGGAATGTTTTTGCAAGATAAATTTTGATATTAATAATCAAACTGAAAACACGTCAATAATTTCTCGAGTCAGCAAAAATAGAAAATCCGGGGATTGAAACTCCGTTTTTTTCATTTATTATGTTTAAATACCCACAATGCCGTTATCATTTAATAAATGTTCACTGTATTTTCTCTAATAAACGCCCCAGGGCGTTTATTTTTCAAACCTCTGAAATTTTCGAAATTGTCAATCAAAAATGGTCTTCACTGTGAAATCTTAGTCAAAAAAAAGAAAGCGGGCGTTTATTAGAGGTAATACGGTAGGAGCAGTTCTAGTATACACCCTTTACTAAAGTCTGGTATACACCCTTCAGTCAAATTAGCTTGGGGACCAAGGCAATTTTTTGGTAAATTAAAAATTTAAAAAAATTGCCTTGGTCCCCCAAGCTAATTTGACTGAAGGGTGTATACCAGACTTGAGTGAAGGGTGTTTACTAGAATTTAGCCATACAGTATATACCAATTGCTAGAGAATTTTCAGGGCTACACGATGACATATCGAGCACAAAAAAAATGAAAATTAAAAATGGTCCTACGGTGCCCTTAACGAGTAAGGGGCTTTTTTAGGGTCACCCTGCAGTACCTTAATTGCAATACACCTGAAAATTGTTACATGACAGCAGTGATGTAAATCTTGGAGCATCCGCACTGGCACCGGCTCCAAAAATTTTCCGCATCGGCACCGGCTTCCAAAAATCTCGTACCAGCACCGACCGCCAAAATTTTCTCATCGGCACCTGCACAGACACCGGCCGGTGCGGATCGGTGCCGCATCGCATTCTGGTGCCGCACCTCATTTTTTTTATCATTCTCATGAAAACTGCAAATTTTTTAGTGCGTTTTTGTTCGTTAACACATATGCAGCACAGAACAAACACAAATGTAATCAAAATGTATCGTTGGTGGAAGTTTAGCAAAACTTTACGCGTGATCAGTTTTTGGCACACTGTTTTTGTGGCTGCTCGTTGCAAGATTTAACCGTGAGAACAGCTTTTCAACACCGGCTAGCTGGAAAAATGGTTAAGATATCTGCTGCCAGTGTCTTCAGGATTAGGTACGGCTCTGCACTGCCGCCGTGCCAAACTTTATCCCCTTGAAGGCTTGTTAACTGACTACTGCCAAAAAGGCTTTAATATACTCAAATTTGAAGACATAAACTGCTAGCAAGAGATCAAAAAAGCGAAGCGATTACTTAGTGGTTGTCGAAATGGCAAAATAATTTGAAAAAAAAAATTGCCGCCTTTATTCGGTTAATGAAAAATCACATAAAAATTTCATGTTGCCTGTCCCGGTGCGGACCGAAAAATGCCTGCACCGGCACCGACCTTCGCGAATCGTTGACACGCATTTGGGCCCTCCGCATTTGGGACCCCGCGTTTTGGCCCCGCATTTGGGCCCCAATTCAAAAATTCAATATTTTTAATTCTAAATTGAAATTTCTCTACATTTATTGCCTATTTTATTTCGTCGCACTTTGTGGGCTATTATTACTTGTGTTCGTAAAGGATCGAACAAAGTTTTGAAGTTTCATCCAAAAAATGAAATTAAGTGTACAGGGTGGTGTGTGAGTCAAGCGATCGCACTGAGATAGGGCTATATAGGTAGGGTATCTTAGGTGCCCGAAAGCCAGTTTTGAAAAAAATTGACCGAAAATTCGACTTTTTCCTTGGGTGACCAAGGTGAACCATCCTAAAAAAGTATCCAAATACCCTAAAAAGATGAAATTTGATTGAATTGATTTGATTGGGCCTACCGCATAAAGAAACGGTAATATCCCAACTGGCAGCCCTCCCAACTGGCAGCCCCGAACTGGCAGCTTTTTTCGAATTTATAGTCCTGACACGGAAAAATGTTTCAAATTAACGTGCGTCTGTTCTAGTATTGGCACTTCTTTAGTCGCCATACCCAGATTTTTTAAAAAATGACCCAAATCATCTCCCGAACTCTTCTGCAGATTTTGGATGGTATGAAAAACATTTTTAAAAAATTTGGTTATATGGGGGGGGACTAAAGAAATATTACTAAACACTTGAGGATTTTGAACAGGTTTTACTTTCTGGGGCCCACCGCATAAATGAACTCTGTTATGCATATGTTTTATGCATCCAAAGTTATTTTCGAGTGATTTGTGTCTCAGGTATGTGTGTGTGCGCATCTCAACCCTAAGCAACCAAGCCCCCTGCGCCCCCGAAGGTCGCAGGGGCTTCGTTGGTTAGAGATGCGCGCACAGACTTACCTCAGACATAATTCCGAGCAAGACTCTTGATCAAAAATGCATTCAGCGAGTCTTTTTGCCCGCTCCAGCAAGAAAAATGTGATAAATCACAAAAAAAAGGACCCTAAAAAAAGGATAAATCTGAAAAGTGCCACCTTATGGCTGAAAAGTGCCACCCTTAGCTAAAAGAAATAAAGTGAGAGCTTGTCTGCCAGTTGGGGCTGCCAGTTGGAGGCTGCCAGTTGGGAGGGCTGCCAGTTGGGGGCTGCCAGTTGGGTGTCGTTCAAAGAAAACTCTTGTATGCATTCTTTTTTATGAGGAAGTCTGGCCATGTATTTCCCAAATGGTATAGCGACCTCCAGGCAATTGCAGGACTCCCTTACTAGGTGCTGGCGTTTTCATTCATAAAATAACTTTTTCGTAATTATCAAACCATCTTTAGCGCATATTTTTGAGTGAGAGACTATGTTTTTATCATTTTCAAATTTAATAGAGGTATGCCCTTTCAGGGTGATACAAACGATTTCCCTATCCTTTCATACCCTTTGAAGGGCCATGGCCACGCGTTCTGGATTGTCTCCCGCCAATTCAAAAATTTCGCCTAATCATTGAACTTCTGTACGGATTTTTTGGCTTGGTTTCTAACAAAACAAGCCTAGAATTTAATTTTAGGTATAATTTGTTAGTAACCAAGTCAAAAAATCCGTACAGAAGTTCAATGATTGGCAAAAAATTCTGAATTGGCGTGGGACAACCGTTATCGAAGACGGCAATGGCCCTTTAAGGCTCAATACCAGCGGTTTTCGTACTACCCTTAACTTTACTAATCCTTTAAAAAATATTATACTGTATAAATAGTGAAGAAAAAGGTCTGCAACATGCAGGATTCGAACCTGTAACCCTGGAAATTTCGAGGATAAATTTACCTGAGGTCCGCAGACTCAGGATGTATTTATTGCAGAAATATCCACCGTAATATGAATTTACCGAGAATAAAATAAATTCACCGACGATTTGCCAATGATATATAAAAAAATTGAATTGGGCCCAAATACGGGCCAAAATGCGGGGCCCAAATGCGGAGGCTCAAACGCGCAGTAACCTCGCGAATTCCCGCACCGGCACCTGCACCGGCCGGTGGATCGGTACCGCACCGGTGCCGTTGCACCACTGAATGACAGCATTAAAAGTCGAAAGATGACTTTCAAAAGGTACGCGACGTTTCCCTGTAAGCCGTTTCCTGTAAGGGACGTTTCCCTGTAAGAACGACAACGTTAGCTGTAGGAAAATTATGTAGACTCAAGTTGGATGAGGATCGAACTATATCTGAAATAATACCCCTTTGGTATCCAAATAGTAGTAGGGAAGTATTATTACCCAGAGTAGCACTCAGATCATAGTGGTGAGATCAAGAGTATCCATGTGATGGTACCAGTGTCGAGGACACACGTAGTGGGCCTAATTGT
>SADC01000980.1:0-22152 GCA_004194705.1 Ditylenchus dipsaci
CTTTTTACAGTCAATCCGATAGTTAACAAGACCAGGTTTTAATTTACAGTCCGCTAAATGTTAGTTGTGAAGCGCGTCTTTTTACAGTCAATCCGAATAGTTAACAAGACCAGTTAATTTCAGTCGCTAAAATAGTTACTTGAAACCGTGTCTTTTTACAAGTCAACCCAAATAGTTAACAAGACCAGTTTATTTACAGTCCGCTAAAATAGCTTAGTTGAACCGTGTCTTTTTACAGTCAGCTAAATAGCTTAACAGGACCAGTTTAATTCTACAGTTTCCGCCGCTAAAATAGTTCAGTGAAGCTAAGTTCTTTTTACAGTCAATCCGAATAGTTAACAAAGACCAGCTTTTATTTTACAGTCCGCTAAAATACGTTACTTGACCGTGTCTTTTAACAGTCAACCCAAATTAGTTAACAAGACCAGTTAATTTACAGTCCGCTAAAATAGTTTGTTGAACCGTGTCTTTTTCACAGTCAACCCAAATAGTTAACAGGACCAGTTTCTGTGACGCTTACTTGTTTACACCCCTGGCCAAAAGCTACTCGTTTTTACTACCCCTCCAATATTTACGACTGCAGAGTTGAGATCAGCTTTCGAGGATTGTGTCTAAGTATGTGGGTGTGCGCATCTCAACTCCAAGCCCCCAAGCTTTGCGCTCTCGAAGGGGGCGCAGGGGCTTGAGAATTAGAGATGCGCGCACACACTTACCTTTAGACATGATTCCGAGAAGTACTCTTGACCATAAAATGCATATAGAGTCTTTTTGCCACGGGCCCAGTTGAAAAACATGGCTGAACGTCCGAACTAGTCCAAATTCACTTTTTAATCATTTGCCATAAAAGTGGCCCTTTTTATTTCTTTCCCCCTTTCAATACAGCCCTCAATGCCTTGAAAAATGGCGGAATTTGGCGGGAATTTAAAACATTTTTTTTTTGAATTTTCCTATTTTTTTACCTTGGAGGACCAAGGCAAATCGAAATTTTTTTTTTTTTTTTTCGGAAACCAAAGTGCTTCCGTGCCGTTTCAAAGCACGAGAAACAATATGAGACGGGTCCTTTCCCCTTCAGGGAAAGTAAATTTTTTGCTAGCTGGGTGGGATTTTTCAGTGTTACCAAGCAGTTAACCAAGGTATTTTTTCACCAAATGTCCGAAAAAATCAAAGTTAGTCAAATTTAAAAATAAACTTCTTTTCTAACCCAAATTGCACGGTGAAACTGGTTTGTTAGGACCAAAATTCTGATTATCCCCACCGGACCATAAAACCTCAATGCGTACTGCCTGGTCAGGTGGTTCTCTCTAATGAAGCCCTCCTCTCATAAGACCCTCCCCTCTTAAAAACCAAATTTTTTTAAATTTCGAAGGACAAAAATTTTGTCCTCTCTTTTTCCCATTATTTTTGTTGTGATTTTTTGATGCGTCACTTTCACCACTTAAGCTAGTGAAAGTCGGACCACGAAAGGAATGCGTATTTTTGATAGGTAGGACTTGGGTATCATTTTTAAACCAACTTTGCTTGCAAATTATATAATTACGTGATCATTTGCAACAATATAGATTCTCACCGAGAAGCAGAGCTACATTCTGTGTTATGTTTATGTAAATTGATTGTTATGTAAATTGAATTTACGAAAAAACGTCATTTCCAGGATACTACCGTAAAGTTCTGGAATAGTCTCGCGTAGGATGTCATGAAATTAGTTTTTTCCAGCTATTTGGTATTCTAGCTCTAACTTTATACAGTCAAGTCTCGCTAATCTGGCACCCCCTCAAATTTGTTTCCGCCTATGGTCCGACACTTTTTTTCAAACCATTGTTGGGAATTTTTACTGATCTGTTTCACAGTCTGGTCGCAAATATCTTGAGGATTACGATTTTGCTGTTGGTTTGTGGTTTGTGAGGTGACGTTTAGCCAAGTAGTGCCGAAAGTTTGAATCGAAATAAATTCTTGTTTAAAATGAGTGTCCACTCAAGCATTCTTTTAACGCGGGAAACGGATAATACCCTTATTACTCTTGGGGAAAACATTCTGTTCGAGTACCATTTTCTAGCTAATGTTCAGGGCTTCACATAAAGCTATTGAAAATTTTTTTTTAGTTGCTCATTGTGTTCCTGTAAATTTTCCCTCGAGGGAGTAATTGAAGGCATTACGTTTTTCAAACTTCGAGTCCTGTGAAACTTCTTTTTTCATTTCTTGTTTTATCTGTGTGGTGAGTGCCTGTTAGATATTTGAAATTCCTCTCAAGAACCCTTGAAGTGAAAGGGAAGGAATTACAAGAAATATGGTATATCCACACTCAGGTCGACATTAGAGTCGAATGTTTCGACTCGAAACTGGTTAAGTGTGCGCGTCAGTGTTTACCTGAGTGCGGACCTGAGCATTTTTATATAAATTTGACACTGCAAGCGAATACGCCTGCAGCCCCCCCTTCCTGACGATTTCACTTTCTTAACTTGAGTAAAAAGTACTCAAATTTATTTCCAGACCCAGAAAAAGTATGTTTACAGTTATTAGTCACAACTTCAGTACGCTGGCTTACACAAGAGCCTTAAGCCTAAGCCTGAACTTGTTGTTTTTAAAGAGTAGTTACAGCACTCTGTAAAATTGAGAATTTTCGCCGTAAAATCTATACACCGTATTTTTTTTCACACAAAAAACCTGCTTAACTTTAATAATCTGTATCTCATGCAGAGCATATACTTTAGAATGCTTTTCATGTTTTCTGAGCTTTTAAGCTCTTCTGGTTATTTTTTAATATTTTGGTCTAGCAACGAGAAATTTCGAAACCTTAAAATTAAAATTTTTAAAAATCACTTTGTTCGCTTTTTTTAAAGATAACTAAAAAAAAATTACGCCGTCCTGTTGTTTGGTTAGTGCCATACATTCAGATGTTTTATCAGCCCTTCGGTTGTTGAAAAACTTTTTTCGACTAGCGTAGTATCTGCTTCATCGCTAAAGTATCGGGGACACAAGCTGCACCAAAAACTTGCGGCGATGGAGATTAAAAAGCTGAAATAAATTAATAGAGAGAAATTCGGGCGCTACTTGGATATACCCCCAAAACCAACTTTTTTCAAAGTGTTTCCAAACACCATATATCTACCAAAATGGCCTCAGGAGTTTCAAAAAAGGTATGATTTCTGAGTTCTGGTCAATAAAAAACTGAGTTCTGGAACCACCCAAAAGTACCTATTTTAACCTTTTATTGAAGGGATTTAGGTCTGTATTTGGGTGGAAATGGACCAGAAAGGACGAATATTGAACAAAAAGGTAGATGTTAAACATAATTTTGAATACTGGGGCCTACCGCATAAATAAACTCTGGTATGCATGTTTTTTCATGCATTTAGAGCACTTTCGAGTTTGTGGGTATGTGGGTGTGCGCATCTCAACCCTAAGCAACCAGCCTTCGGGGGCGCAGGGGGCTTGGTTGGTCAGAGATGCGCGCACTCACTTATCTTACACATAATTCCGAGCAACACTCTTGAACAAAATGTTTTACACCAATGTTTTACTATTTTCACCAAGCTCCAGTGACCAACTGTACAGTTAACTGTACAGCCACAGTTAACGGTCGAGCACATGCTCGAGAATTCAGCGAATGCTCAAATGAATCTGCGTGAGCATTTCTACAACCTAGCAGCAACAGCCCAAACATCCAAGAAGACTACTACTGTATTTTCTCTAATTATAGGTCCCCTCCTCCTGTTCAAAATCGTATTCTTGACATTTTTCAACTTGCTTTTTTTAATAACTTTATTCGGCAAACTACTCCTTATTTTGTAGCCAGTGAGATGAGCTACAAGATGAGGGGTAAGTTGTGTAAGAAACTTATTCAAAAAACGGATCCAAAACACATTGCCACATTGAATGTAGGGGGGAGGTGGGTCTATAATTAGAGAAAATACGATTAAACAGTATCACGATGACGTGTGATAGCTCATAAAAAGCTGAGATTTCGCATTCTCATAAAACCGATATAGCACAGCTCGTGGTAGAGCGCAACTTTATTCATAAATTTGGCTGGACAAAAAAGAAAGTAAAACGAAGTTCACCATCAATATAGCGTGACTTGATACAACGCCACTTTTGATATAACCGGATCAACCTATATTTTTATTGAAGAAAATAACCCCAGTAACGTTTTTCTAAAAAATTAGAGCTCAAATCCGGTGACGAAACCGCAATTTTTTCATTCTTAAGGCTGAAAAAAAAAAGCCGTCACTGAAGATGTCTAAAAAGTGCAATATATCAGCAGTTTGCTGCATAGAAAGAGTTGACTTTATAGCGAAATTGACAGTATAGCAAAATTTAACTATATTGAGAGTATGGTTTTCTTAATCAGTCAGGCAAAAAAGCGAATACAATCAAACTTCTGTGTTGCAACTATCTATGTTTCGTTCACCTCTTTGTTGCATCCACCTCTACGTTGCGTCAGGCTAGTTTCGGTGCTAGTCATATATGCAAACCTCCATGTTGCATCCAGTGCCGCAACTTCATATTGACCACTTATTTTGAATTGATTTTTACACTTTGAGTAATTTTTTCACTGAGGGTCATGAAAGCGAACCTGTACAGGACGTTTTGGTGCATCTTTTAGTGAAAAAAATTTGTTTTTTGCGAATTTATTTACAAAAGCGCATTTTTATTTTTTCCACAATATCAGTTTTTTTTTATTTTTATCCAAATCGCATCTGAAACCAGGTTTGTGTATTTTTTACGATATTTCAGGGAGAAGGTGATTTAAAATAAGGTTGGTGGAGCATAAGTTTTCGCGGGTAAACGAGCCTCCCAAATTTCGAGGTCATAGAATTTTCAAAAATTTTAGACCACCCTCGAACTTGAGAGGCCTACGTGCCCACAAAATTTATGTTCTATTGAGTTCATTCCTGATTCCGCGCCCCACTAAGATATTGTAAAAAATCCACAAACAAGGTTGTAGATGCAATTTGTTAGATAAAAAACTGATTTTGTAAAAAAATAGAAAAAATGAGCTTTTGTAAAAAAAATTCACGAAATCAAAATTTTTCACAAAAAATTCGCCAAAACGTATTCTACAGGTTCGCTTTAATGACTGCTTTATGATTGCTCAAAATGTAAAAAAATCAAATAATAACCCGCATCCACAAGACATTAATTACCGCTTCCACGAAGTCGAAAGGAGAGGAAGATTATCATATAAAAGTTAAACAATTGATCGGTATGGAAAGCCCAAGTAGTGGAACCCTCAACTAATGCGCCACAGTCCCGGTACACTATATTGAAGACAATATTATACATTTGGCCAAAAACCACAAGAACAGCCTTTATAGAACTACTGATGGTCGAATTTAAGGAAACTGATTGTTTGTGAGCCACTGCTCGCGCTCTTTTAGAGTAACATTTGTAGACAAATACAGCGATGCTAACAATAGACAGCAGTGTAAAAGTGTCAGTACCTGAAAAACAGAAAAGGTAATGATTTTGATCAATTGTTTTATTCACTGAGCTAGTCGATTTGACAATATTCTTTTTCGCTTAGCATACAGACTTTTTTTTTGGGGCGAATATATTTTTTTGGGCAAATTAACTCTTTTTTGGGCAAACTTCTATTTTGACTGATTTTACTGTATTTTATAATTTTTTTTTTCAAAATCGATAATACCATCCTGTAGCCATGCGTCCCGAATTTTCGATGAGGTATCAATTGACACTATGACATCAGTTGACACACTTAACCATCAATAGGGTTCCATAAGCTATTAGAGCTGACTAAAAAGCCAAGACTAGCCTAAACCTTCCTTTTATTTACCCAGGAGGGCTTGAACCTGAGAGCTCAAAATATTCGTTACTTAATATGTACCCCAAATAAACTTAAAAAAACCCTGTTTCGATAATCTAATGGAGTAGGAACAATATTTTTATTTTTTATAGCTTTTACATACCTTAAAAATGTATTTTTATCTATAAAATTTGACCAAAAAACTCACTGGAAATCGAAGAATTTAGAGTATCATATCGACTCGAGTACTCGACAACCCTATTAGTAAGCCTGAAAACTAAATAAAAGGCTAAACAATTCTGACAAAGGGGCTATAGCCCGTCTAGCCCCTTCTCCTCTCTCTCCTATGTACGTCTAGGAGTGTATGTTATTGAACCTTTTCGTTTGTTGCTGCAAGAATCGAACTTGCGACCAATACCGAAAAAGATAGTGATAAAAATGCAAAACTATCCGCACTTGGCTACCGTTCAGATATACCTGTGCTTACACGACGAGGGTTATGAAAACATTATGTTCGTAGTAAATAAGTCGAACCACTGACATCTGACGTCTGGAATTTCAAAAATGGCGCCTTAAGGCGCCGTTCAACTAATTTTTATGTGACACAGCTTTAATGGCTAACAAAGCCTTCAAGTTTGTCTGAGGACTTTTTGAAGGATAAAGCGGTTTTTTTGACTAACCCTATACGGTCTGGTCAAAGAGTTAACTATGGCCAATCTATCTACAATCAAGTCAAACAGTTATCTACGACGAGTTTATTTACAGTCAAGCCAAACAGTTAACTATGGCGAGTTTATCTACGGTCAGGTCAAACAGTTAACTATGGCGAGTTAATCTACGGTGACGTCAAAGACTTTATTGTGGCTGGTACGTTAAGGATTGAAGGAGCATGCCTACGCCAATAGGTTTCATTTTAAATCTTTATATTCCTTGGCACCAGTTCTTCAGATGAATACAAAATAAATTCAGATTTTCTTTTCGCTCCGAACACTTTTATAGTGTACCCATATAGTCTCACAGTTCGCAGTCCGGATTTTTGAACGTCAAGCATTTTGAAAGCTCATGCATTTTCGTTGTATGTTCGAGAGTCTTTATTGGAATTATGTCTAAGGTGATTGATTGCGTGCATCTCTAAGGGAGAGGGCCGATTCGTATTCGCGCTTCTCGTATTTGACAAAACTCGTATTCGCAGAACGTATTCGCAAAACTCGTATTCGCATTTTTGACCCACTTTTTGTAGTCCACTATTTTGTGAGTTACCACTCATTTTGAAGCCAGTGAGATAAGATACAAATGAGTGATAAATTTTCCAAGAGCAGACTGCAAAAGTGGATCAAAAACACAACGCCAAGAACACAACTTTAAATTCTGCGAATACGAGTTTTGTCAAATGCGAAAAGCGCGAATACGAATCGGCCCCCTCCCATCTCTAACTCTCAACCCCGCGCCCTTAACATGATTCTGAGCAAGACTCTTGAAGATAGAATGCATACACAGACAGTTTTTTGACTAGCTACAGTGACCAAACGAAGTAAAAGGGTGTTTACCTTGGTAGCCCAAGGCGAAAAGTCAAATTTTCTAAAAGTAATCTTTCTGTTTTAGAAAATATCCGACAACACTTTTTCATTGTTTTTAGCGTACAAAAATCCCTTTAATAATCCCTTTAACAAACACTACTTTGAAAAATAATTTGTTGAGGAGTGGGGGTGGTGTTGTAGTAAGTTCAAGTTACTCATTGCGGCTCAGCCATATTTTCTGACATGATTCTCCCTGTACACTTTTATTCAACCCATACGAATAAGAATTAGTTTTGTCAACCTAAACAATTCCTTACTACCAGAATGGAATAAAAGAGGTCAACATAAGCTTATTATTCAAACACTTATTTTGTTCTTCCGCCTCTTGTCCACCCTTCTTATCCACTGAAATTTTATTTTGTTTGCTGACCGTAAAGTCAAAGAATGTACCTGCAATCACTTTTCACATTTCTACAGTCCGATGTTGTGTCTGAATGGATTATTTGTCTTTTGCTACTTATTAGTACAAACAGTTGTTGCACTTATTTTTGCACAACTGCTGCCAACAAAAGTAATTGGCGATTTGTCAGAAAAACTGAACACAACGGTCAACAGGCGGTCAACGACAGAGTTGTGGTGTCAGACAAATTGGTCGACACTATAATGTTACGCTCACAATAGTAAGTTTTTTGACCCTACCGGAGTATAGCCGCCCCCCCCCCCTAATGAAATTTTTTTAAAGAGTTTCCAAACACCCTATATCGAGTTAAAATCGCCTCGGGAGATCAGAAAAAAGCATTACTTTCAAGTTCAGGTCTATGAAAAATTGAGTTTTAAGCCTTTTGAAATCTCGACCATATGACTGTTTTACCCTGTTTTTCAGCATCGGGCTTGGCAAAAAGTACTTCGATATGCATTTTTGATCGCGAGTCTTGCTCTGAATTATGTCTGAGATAAGTGATCTCTAAACAACCAAGCGCTCTGCGCCCACGAAGAGGCGCAGGGGGCTTGGGGCTCCTTTGGGGTCCCCTTCGGAGGCGCAGGGGGCTTGGGGAGGGATGCGCACACCCACATTCCTTAGACGCAAATCACTCGAAATTGACTCTGGATGCATGAAAAAGCATGCATACCAGAGTTTATTTATGCGGTAGGCCCAGTATTCTTACTATGTTCTTTTATGTAAGAAAAAACTATGTTCAACATCTTCCTTCGTGGACGAAATTAGCATCTTTTTGGTCCCTTTTCATGCTGAAACAACCTTAAATCCCTCTAAAAATAGTCAAAAAGGGTAATTTGAGTGGTCCAAAAACTCGATTTTTCATTGACCAAAACTCAAAAATAATGTCTTTTTTGAACGCCTGAGGCGATTTTGAGTCGATATAGGGTGTTTTAAAATACTTTCAAGCAAATTCATTTGGGGGGATGGGTCTGTTGTGTATACTCGTTAGTGCCGGTTTTTTTATTAATAAATGGTGTCCAAAATGGGCTTGGTGGACTTTAAAGCTTATTTTTTTGAAATGACAGTAATGCATAAAAAGTTCATATAATAGGGCTTGCAGCCTTGTTTCTTTTCTACAAAACTGCATAACCACCTTTTTTTACTGGTTAAATTTTTACATAAAAATGTGTAAAGGGAAGAGCACGCACAAAAATAAGTCATGAATTTTGTTGTGAAAAAAGTTTGAATTTATCAAATTTATGTCAATTTTCATTTTTGCGTTTCTTGTAAAATAATTGTTTCTAAGGATCTAACTAACTAACTGTTTGATTGTTTTATAATGATCAAAAAACAATATATGTCACACTATTTCATTCTCTTTAATTTGAGGAGCCGAACAAAAGCGTTGATTTTCCTGGTTTTCCTTATATTCTTATATTTGCACATTTTTAATGAGGTAAATTTTTTTGAGCTACCGTATTTACTCTAATAGTAGCCCCGGGGCTACTAATTTTCAACCTACCAAAAATCGGAAAAGTTTGAGGTTGATCTCGAGATTTTTAGGTGAAAATAAAAAATCTAAAAAGCAGAATCGGTAGAGCTCGTGGGAGCTAAGAAAATGCAATAAAAAGCTTTGCAAAATATTGACTCTGCCCCGAGATCCAGACTCTCAAAGTTGAGGGGGGGCTACAATTAGAGGGGGGGGCTACTATTAGAGTAAATACAGTAATTAAAGTTTTTTGATATATTCTGTTGCATAAGAAAGTCTAGTTCTTCAGTTATAAAATTAGATGCGAACAAATGTTTATGGTTAAACACCAAAAAAAATATGACTTTTTGGCGCTGCTTCACTTAGATGGGCGCATTTTATAATATATTATAAATCAATTTTACTGAGTCGTTAATCTTGACTCCTAAGTAATTAATGTTAAAAACAAAAAAAAACTATTTTCTTACTCCTTCTACAAAAACTTCGGATTTAAAAAAAAATCGACTAAAATTGGAGGTTGGGGATTCCATCAAGGTTTAGTCGAATTTCGGTCAACTAGTTATTTTCATACCAATTTTTTTGAGAAAAGAGTCAGAAAAGCGCTTTTCATCATTCAAAGCATATAAAAACACTAAGAAGTGTTGCTTTAATTTGTACTTCATTTAAAGTACTTCATTCGGAACCTTAAAAGTTTAGAAATTTTCAGATTTTTAGTCAAAAACGTCATTTTCCATGCTCAAAACTAAACTAACACTGGCTAAATTCTAAATTTTTTGCAAAAAATGACCAAATTATACTTCATTTCAAAATTTCGAGTTGACAGCTCTTCTTTGAAGTCATTTGACTATAATTTACAATATATTAGAAATGCGATAGAATGAACTTATGTTGGGATTTTTCTTATTTTTCTCGGTGGATGCTTTGAAAAAAGGGATGCATATACCATTTGTCATGCACTTTCTCAGCTTTCTTATCATTTTATGTGAGGGATTGGAAGAGCAATAATAGTAAGTGGTCGCGTTTTGAGAGATATTGTGCATTATAATCATCTTTGCTTGGAGTTGTAAATGCCTCTGAATTCGATCGACACAATACTTGATAGCCTAACTAGTAGCTACATAATGTGTGGTGATAGAGCTTCATACGTTAAAAAATCAAACAGATTCTTCACATTTTTTGAGTGGTAGATAAGGAAAATGATGAAAAAATTGTCGATACTAGCTAATACCCTTAGCTCGACGAGATTATTTTCAAAACCATGTTTTCACAACTCCTAAGTAACTTTTGTGCTCCGAAAGCAATAAAAAAGTTTTTCAAGAATTTTCTGACCCAAAAAGTTGATTTTTAAAAGAATTTTTCTGACTAAAATTTTAATTTTTGCCTTGGAGAACCAAGGTAAACCACCGGCAAGGGTACCTGGAGACCCTTAAAATATGGAATTTGAACACCTTTTTGTTAGCTGGGGACAAAAAAATTCGTATTCATGCTTTTTTCACGCATCCAAGTCACTTTCAGGTGATTTGTGTCTGAGGTATGTGGGTGTGCGCATCTCACTTACCTTAGACATGATTCTGAGCAAAACTCTCGACTCGGAAAATCCTTAAATAAGTGCATGCAAAAAAGTTCACTAATTTTGAAAGGACACCCTGTACATTTGTTGTCTAAAATAATATTTCACATAATGTTTGTGCAAATATTAAAGGCAAAAGCTGTGTAAAATAAAAAATTTTCCCAATAATCTCGGCTTTATCCCTGCCCAGCACAACTGGGAATTTTTCGGGCCGATGTCTATCCGAAATGAACAGTGTGTTGTTTATATCTGTTCACTAAATATCTTGAAATAAGTTTTTTGTAGTTCAAACGAGTGGCCTACAAATCCTACGTTACGTCGCAAGTCTTTCTGCCCATACAAAACACTTCACTACGAGAAAACAGCTCAGGTACTTAATTTAAAAAACTAGATTTTATTCCGAAAAAAAACTCTCAATCATTGACACAATTATAGATGGACACAAAAATATTTCCAATAGCCGCACAGTGGGTGCCATTCGATTGTTGCGGCCCACAGTCATCAGACCCGCTGTATTGGAGTGTTTTTTGTACGAAGAGTGGATTAAGAAGAAGTTCTTCTACTGGACATGCACACCTCCCACAAAAAATGGTGACTTGCCAGCGCGAATTGCGCTTTTCATTGGTGAAATTCACTCATTGCAAATAAAATTGGAAGGAACAACATTAAAAAAGATGAGCGGACTATATAACGCATGGCGTTACGGAGCAATACTGAAAGGTAACTTTCATTCGAAAGTCCCAAGGGTGCATAGATGTTTCACACATTTTTCCTAAACTTTTTTTGCCTTGGTCCACCCTGTTGATCCTTTTTACAAAATTTTTTTTGAAAGCTCTAAAAATATGTTTGAACAATACGTTTAAGTTGGTCGCAACATGCGTTGGCCTACCCTAAGCCTAAGCCTAATTGCGTGAAAAGACGTAAAATGAAAAAAAATGGAAAAAAATCAGCAGGAGGACCAAGGCAAATTTTGGCAAAATCTTTCCTTCATTTTCGGACATTTATTTCAAACAAAGTGGAAACAAGGAAGAGTAATATTTTCAACTCTTCATGCAGAAAAAAGCATCAAAGAGCAATCTGTGGTTTAAAAATTTGCATTTGATCGGGCTTTGATCAGTTTACAGCAATCAACTGTTCGATAGACCGATTTAAAATTTACCGGTTCCCTAATACAAGACCGTGAAATATTTCAGAGCAGATTGAAACGAAGATTGAAAGTTCTGGGCCAATGTGGTATCCAGACGGGTTTTTCGAATTTTCCTTTGATGTCTAAAACATCATTTCAGGTCTAATTTCGCATTCTAAGCGTGATTTTATGATTATTTTTTATACTTTTGATTACAAAAAAACCCGTATACTCTCAAAATAATTTTTCAAATTTTGCAATGCCCCTAAATGTCACTTGAACACGACGAGGATGGAGCATTATTCGTATCCGGTGTTCTATACCCTACATAACATACGAGTTATTGGCTTTATACCATTCGTAGAACCTTCTCTCACTTTTTGGGGCAATTAGAACTCTACAGTGTTACCCAAAATATATCTATCGAGAGTTGGATATGTTAAGGTTGGAAACAATGAAATGTCATCCGGATAATTTTTAAATATTCGGAAATCGGCTTGCGAACAGGGCTTACGTACATCAATCTTTTAAAAATGGTGCAGTGATTCCGTGTGGCCCTGTATGAACCGCTTAAACACCCATTTTGCATGAAAAAATTTCCAAAAAAAAGCTTTTTTTCAGGAAAATGGGTTTTTTTGACCGAAAGCAAAAAATTATCGTAATAACTTGCGAAGAATAAAAAAAAGGCCTAGAAATAATGTTTTAAAAACCGAAATAATTAAAAAAAGCCGACTGGATACTACAGGGTGTTCCAAAAAATGTGGAGGCTTTCTATTTGTCCTATCTTTTTATTATAGCAATATTTTAAATTTCTGTTTTGGGGGAACAAAGCAAAAATTGGTTTTCGACATCATTGATCAAATAATTGCTTTTACGAATTGAGCTCAATAAAAAAACAGAAATTTGAAATATCGCTTGATGAAAAAATACGACCGAAACAAACAAACCTCAACAAAAAAGAATCGTCGAAAAATATTGATTCTATAAAAAATATATGGCAGAAATTTAAAAAAAACTGCCTCACTCTTCCCTATCACTTACATTCCAACTGAAAATTTTATGTGATGTTTTCAGACCATATTAATGACATAAATCGACTGGCGGACTCATTCGACCACAAAAAGAAGACCAATTCACAATTGTGCGCTACACAGACGAATGAGTGGACTGAACAGGAATAACCATATATGTCCTCACTTTAATTCAGGGTTACCATATGTACTTTATTTAAAGATTTGTACTTTATTTTGGGTCTTCAAATCTTGAGAAATTTTTAAATTTGCAGTCAAAATCTTTATTTTTGACGCTCATAACTCAGTAAGCACTGGATAAAATGCCACTTTTTGACAAAAAAAATAGTCAAATTGTACTTTATTTGGACAAATGTACTTTATTTCAAGATTTTTAGATGCCAACCTGCTTTAATTGCATGTATCAAAGAACTTAATATACAAAAGTGAAAATGCGTTAATTAATTTCTTTTTGCCGAAAAGTTCAGTCTATAAAATGGGGGCGCGGCGGTGTTGGGTTCGCCAAATCGGAAACCTAAATTGTACGAAGTCCGAAATTTTTTAGATTTCGTAGATAGTTGGCGGGTCAAACTTGTTTATAATTTCTGCCTTGCTTCTTTAGTCTATTTTTTGAGAGTTTCTAAAACAAATATTTATGCAATAATTTTACTATGAAAAGACGGAGAAGCAATTTTTAGAGCGATGAAGACTGTATTGGGAGGGGAAGGAAATAATATCGGGCCACTTTTTTTGGCTGCTTCACCATGTTTTTCAACTCGGGCCGTGGCAAAAATAGACTCTATGTGCATTTATGGTCGAGAGTACTTGTCGGAATCATGTCTAAGGTAAGTGAGTGCGCGCATCTCTAGCTCTCAAGCCCCTCCACCCTTCGGGGCGCAGGGGGCTTGGGGCTTGGAGTTGAGATGCGCACACCACATTCTTTAGACGCAAATCACTCGAAAGTGACTCTGGATGCATGAAAAAGCATGCATACCAGAGTTATTTATGCGGTAGGCCTCAGTATTTAAAATCATGTTCAACATTTTGATTTTTTGAGGAAAAACGTCTCCCCTATAGCTCCAAGCCTCAAGCTCAAGCATCCAAAAATCTAGCCAGACCACTTACAAAGGCCTGGCTTATATGTACCCACCTTAGATCCCGCCCGGCTGGCCACTTTGATCCTATATCATAGGAGCGCCAGAATTTTGAGTTTGAAACCTATCAAATTATTAAACACCAGTAACTGTTTTATAATTTTCAATTAAGAAGGTTTTTAAATAAATTTTGGAGGTTTGTTTATACCGTAATTTCTCTAATAGAGGCCATGGGATTCTTTTTCAACCCGCAAAAATTCTTTAAATTGTCAATCAAAATGGCCTTAACTCCTATTTTGTACATAAGCCAACTTGAGCGAAATAGTCTATGTTAGACAGGTCATCTTTATAAAACTATCAATTGCATTCACTGATGTGCAAACTGTCAATTCTGAAAATCCGAAACCAGACTGTTGTTGAGCATAGCCGATTTTTTTCCCGTGTTCAGATGGAGAAAAACCATTTCATAACCAATATCACCACCGTGTTCAGCAAAAAATTGTGAGTCAGGAGTTTTTGAAAGTCACGCTTTGGAGTTTGAGTGTTAGGCTTAAAGACGTGATTTTGAGTCATTTTCCAAAAAATGAAAAGAGGAGGTACCTTCTGCATAATCACCAACTTTAATTTGTTCATTCTAATGCAAACGGAAATGACCTGATGGCCAATCATTCTTTCATAAATGGCATCAAGAAACACCTGAGGTATCAACACATTTTCATGATCCAAATGACAGCATACGTATATTTTATGCTTTTGTGATGTTTTAGGGAAAATATGAAATATCAATACACAAAGCACAAAATGTCGTAACAGATAAATTTCAATAAAAGACATTCTTTTGCAGTTTATTGAGCAAACACCACAATCTGTTCTGTCTTAAAAAACACTTTTCATATTATAAAGTTTGCTGAGATTCGAATTTCAGACTCGCTCGAAATTGTATTTTTACCATTTCGCAAAGTGTATTCAACCACAAAAACAATAGAAAGCACATTTTCAGGTGGCGGAAAAGCATTTTTAAGTTCAGATCGAAATTTCGACTTTTCGCTTTGGGGGATCTAGGTAAAGGGCACCACATGGGTACTAAAAACCCGAAAAAGATCAAATTTAAACGTAGTCTTGAGAATTAGTGACCCACTCACTTACCTAAGACATATCAGAAGTACTTTCGATCAAAAAATAAAGAAATGCATAATAAAGAAGCACTTTTTGCCTTGCTCCAGTGACCGGTACTCTTCAGGATAGTTTACCTTGTCTCTGACGGTAAAGTTAATTTTAGTAGAAAAATGTAATGCTCTTCCGCGCATCAAAAACATGTTTTCTATTGTTTTCACGACGTAAAACACCTTAAGAGAAATAATAACACTATTTTGAGCAATTCATGAATCCTAAACTCGTGCCGAAATAATAATCTCATACCAAAATTTTATTGTTAAATTAACTTATTGTGTCATAAACAAGCCGATTCGAGCACCTGCTTGCCAATTTGTCATTTTTTCATCATCGATCTCTGCACCAACTCAAGATGGCCGGACTCATTTACTATCAACTCACATACTTTAAATTCTGAGAGGTGAACACCAAGCACACACCGCCGACAAATCTTCATCAGCTCTGGTTCATATTTTGCAGCAAAGTACTTAAACGTGTATACAATCATTTTCACAGGTTTGTTTATTATTTTTTCAGTTATCTTTTCTATTTGTCTTGTTGGTCAATTTTTCTTACTCTATACAAAAATATTGGCACTGTTTTGACAATTACTATTTTGTTGATAGTTAGATTTCGAGTCATTTCGTCGGTCATCTCTCCTTCTAATTTTAATTCGTGATAACAATTCGTTTTCAGTTCATATGCCGTAAAATCGTATCTAACGTCAATAAGAAAGTAGAAGTGTTTGCTGAAGTAAGTTTTGAACTGAATCAAAGTCATTGTTTTAGGGATGTATGTAGGAAAATTCGTTTAAGATCATATATTAAATTTAAACTATAACTCTCTGGATCGAGAGTGTGAAAATGGATTAGAGTACATTCAATAATACCAATTTTTTCGTTATGATCAGCAGTAATTACGGATTCTTTTCTATTTCAGTGTCAGGAGAAAAATCATTGTTGAGTATAAAGATCTTGTAATTTTTCTAAACATACATATATTTCTTGAGTAAAAACAAATTTTGCAATTTATTAGCTGTAGCGGTATTGATTTTTAATTGATCAATTATTTATTATATTTTTATTTTTCCTTATAGACAGTCTACCGTAAAACTTCTATTAATAGACCCCCTCGACTTTGAGGTCTGTAACACGGCGTAGAGTGAATATTTTGCAAAGCTGTTTTTTACGTTTTCTTAATCTGTAGCTTCGATAACTTCGGTAACTTTAACATTTTCCCATGTTTTTCGATGCACTCAGAACGAAAAACATGCGCATACCCACAAAAATTTTATTTTTTGGTTGCCTTGGTCTTGCAAGCTGATTTTTTTTAAGATTCATAATCTGAAAAGTAGCTTGGGAGACCAAGGCATCTTGAACCCAGAGATGGTTATGAACTTTTTTTGCTGATCACGAGCTCTAAAACTTATTTTCACAGAACAATTTCGAGACATGGCCTTCTAAAATACAAAAATGACCAAAATTCAATTTTTTTTTGATTTCGGTCATTTTTTCAGGTTTTTTTTACCTCTAAAAAGAATATTTTGACACTTTTGCGCTTTAAAGCTGTTCTGTGTTTCTGGTTGTGTAGATCTTGAATTGCACAACATTATCGTGCTAATATGTCATTGCACTGCTTAATAAATTAAATTTTCTTAACGAAATAAAGCGATGAAAGTGTTTGTGAACTTCTGAAAAGTGAGCTCACAGCTGTTGAAAGTCAAACGCTGACTTTTCTCAATTAATCCAGCTGTGATTTATATACAATTTGACAGATGAGATTCACTGCCACGAAAGCATACGTTCAGAATGGCTTTGCGAAATAAACTTTATTCCTTCTGCCAAATTCGTAGCGAAGTTAAATGCGAAAGTTTTTGTTGGTAAAATTTGGACCGCCAATATTGTTGAGCCAAAATTGTATTTTGTCAGAACTTATCGATCAGCCTGATATAAGTATAAATAGTTTATATGTTTTGAAGCTTAAAAAATTTTGTGTTTTACAGTAGAACCTCAATAGGCCGTCACCTTTTTTTTAAAAAAGGGTGACGGCTATCGAGGTTTTGGTTTCTAGGCTAAAAAATTTTTGGATTCTGAAAAATAAGATTAATAACTCGAAAGTGATATACCTCTTTCATATATCGAGCTTAGGAAGCTGTTCGAAAACGCAAGCTTTGAAATGTTTCGCAGGCATGCCTCTAGGAATTTGTATAGTTTTTTCTCTTCGCTCCTGCTGATTGTTATTTTGTACATAATAAAAAATTTCAGACTTATACCTGAAACTTTTGAAAAAAATAAAAAGTATTTATCAATACACAATAGAAACATGAGTGGGTAAAACGGGACGACCCCGTTCCGTTGGACTAAAATTCGGTCCAAAATCCAGTCCGGAATCCAGCCCGGTCAATTTCCGAAAATTCTGGTCCGGTTTCAGTTTTTTTTCTTATTATTAGACTGGGATTTCCAGTTAAATAGAAGATGAATGATTACACTCCACTTTATTCTTATCCACCCTTTTAGGTTTGATCCCGCCTTCTCCAATACTTTCTCAGCCACTTCGGCGACTTTTAGGTGAACATAGTTTGTTCATCCAGTTTACAAAGTGACTAAGTTTTTAACTATTTGTGAACTTTGAAAGTTTTTCCAGTAAGACTTTGCTTTTGATATATAAATAAAGTCAACCTTTCATTTGAAGAAAGACCTGTAGACCGTTAAATCCAGGGTTGTCGTTTAATCAGAGTTTGTCGTATCGAGAATTGACTGCAGCGTCAAATTTTAGATTCTAGAAGAATCTGAAATCTGAAAAATCTGAAAATTTCCGAAATTTTTCAGAACTAGGTTGACGAAAAACTTTGAAAATCGGAGTGAGAAGGCTTGTACAAGCAAAATTATCAAATTTGAGAAGGTAATGTATATAATAAGCTTTTTAATCTGTTGCAGCGGTTATCGAAAACTAAAAGCGCTTTTGTATCCATAAAAGACTCGCTTATAAAAATTGATGATTTTCGCTAAAAATACTTGAGAAAATATCCAAAATTTGTTACTTTGCAGCTCAAATTAAGCTGACTGAATCTTGCTCATTTAAATGGGATCCCGTACAGGGTCTCGCTGTGTTGTTCACAATGTAAAAAAAAACAATGTAAAAAAATCCCAGTCTTAGTGCCGGTCTCAACTTAGTAGAAAAATCCATCCGGAATCCGCGCTGGGTGGCGTTTTTCATCACTATTTATGAATTCGCATTTCTTAGTTATTAAAGAATGGCGTTTGAACTAGGGTTGGGTGATGACCGGCCACAAGGACCTCCATGAGTCACCCATATTCCGTGACTAAAAAATTTCTCAGCGAACTACGTTTTTTCAAAAGTTCATCCTGTTAATTTATCCCACTATTTAGTATTTTTACGCACTATGAATTATGTTTAGGCGCAGAGTGGTCCAGGGCCCGTAAAATGGGTCATAATTTACAGTTTGAAGAAAAAAATTTTAGCTTTCACAAAAAATCGCACAAAAAATTAACAGAGGAGACTAAGAAAAATTAAAATTTTATAAATCACAAGATTTTCGGCACCTCACCGGTAAGTCATAAGTTTATAATTTGGCTGTAAATAACAGAGTTTCTTATGAAGTGGGCTCTAGTTAACAAAGCTTTGCTTAAGTTCTAACGTTCGTTTCAAAGTATCTAGAAACCCTTCTTCATTGTTCTCCAGACGAAAAATCTTAACTTAGTCAAAATAATTTGAAAAATTGTTGGCTTCGAAGAAAGGGTGAAAAAAGAAGCAAAAAGCAGCTTTCAGATAATTGATTTTTAGCAAAACTTGATTCTAAGCCTTATGGGGACAGAAGTGAATCAACCTGGAAGGTAA
Source organism: Ditylenchus dipsaci (assembly GCA_004194705.1). Classification (NCBI taxonomy): domain Eukaryota; kingdom Metazoa; phylum Nematoda; class Chromadorea; order Rhabditida; family Anguinidae; genus Ditylenchus; species Ditylenchus dipsaci. Next base: position 19,020 of record SADC01000980.1, read on the forward strand.
CCATACACCCGTTTCGTTAACGCGTTGAATGCAATTATGGCATGTTTTTTAGTAAAATTAACTTTCTAAAAAAAACTTGCTCAGATTTCTTTTAAGCTAGCAATTTTTGTACTCAGAAAGTGAACAAACCAACTTCAGATAAATTAGTTAATGAAAATTGTATTTTCCAAAATCTTTAACAATATTTTTGAGTCCAGAAAATGATAAAAATTACGATAAGTGCTCACCATTACTAGTAGAAGCAACAAAATAGTGTTGTTGCTTAGGGCTGGTTGAGACTGTCAAATAAAACGATGCTAATATAATACCAAAGAGATTGATAGTGAGCAGCCTTCGCATTTTCAATTGTCAAGATAAGTTGTTGGAAATTTTTTTGGCTAAATTTTTTTTGTATGGTACTTGATAGATAGGTTATTTTTGAAGATTTATGCCATTTAGCATGCTAAACACTAGAGTGGTCCACGGTCGTTTTTTTTTCGGTTTTTTTTAACCGAGAATTTTTGCAAACCTGGTTTTCGATTCCGTTTTTTTAAACTTCTCGGTCCGCTAACCGCTATGGACCCGGGTTTGCGGTTGGTTTCAAAAGAGCGGTTCTGACGTTTATCTTACTAAAGAGTCAAGTTCTCAAAAAATTCCTTACCAAAAAATAAATTCTTCACAACTATTCACAGTTAATATAAAAGGTTAACTAGAACACCTTTCCACAAGTTCACAAGTGTTCAAATCAGTCAAAATTTAGGATATAATCTGAAATTGAGGACATTAGCAGGTTCAAATTTAGCATAACAACACTACATCATAATCAGACGTTCCAGATAATCCTAAACCCCAGACCCCGAAATTGCTTCAGCGGTCCCCACATTTTCTCCGCATTAAAAATAATTAAAAAATAAAGTAAGAAAAAACAAGACGAAATAATGAATAGCAGGTCGCTTACCACTTTCTTAAGTATGTTCTGTTAGCTTTGCAAAAATCATTGGATCAATATAGTCAATGTACAAGGCAGGTTGTTGATTGTGAATTTATAGAAAACAAGCAGTTTGAAAAAAACTATTAATAATTTCACGGCTTTGCAAAAAAACAAGCGAAATCGTCTGATTCGTTTTTATAATTCCAATTTTGTCTTGCCACGGAAATCTTTTCATATTTACTTTTTCCTATTTTTTTTCAGAGGAAAAAAAAATTTTACGATTAAATCAGCTTGTTTTCGACTTTTGATTGACGATAGAATAGTGTATTTACTCTACTAAAAATTACAACAGAAGGTCCTAACTTTACAAAAAAAGTTTTTGTAATTTGAAAAGTGGAAAAAATTTCCATTCCATTCCTTTTAGACAGCTCTTTTATTTTGAAAATATATTTCAAATTTTTTATTTGGGAATAAAATTTGTTCAAAATTAAGAACCATGCAGCAGCCCAACGTTGCTGGACATTGCCAGATCGGGAAGGACTCAGCCGGCTTCTATTGACCTGTAACCTGTAATAAGTAACTGTTGATTCGCCTCACTTAATACATAAGATTCAAAATTTCGATGCGAATAAAAATTTGCGAAGACCCTTTTTCGACATTTTTGGCTGTCTTCCGCCAATTCAAAAACTCTAATGGCCATTCGTTATCAACTGCGATGGTCCTGAAATATAGAATTCCTGGGGTGAGTAACTCTTACAAAGTGGGATAATTATTGATAGAATAATTGGACAGAGAATAGGATATTTCTGAAAATTCTTTGGACAGCGGTATCATAATATTTTACCAGTTAACACTGGGGAAGCGAACTATAATAAAAGTAGCTTTCTGGTCCTTAATTTTTAGACTGAGTAATTTAGGTTAAAAAACTGTGCCGTAATTTCCACTCTCCGCCACTCAAACTGGGAAATGTCTGTTCAGTAGCAGAGAATCGACAGGTTTTTTCCCATTTATAAAAAAATTTTTTGAAAAGTTTGAATGCCAAATAATTACTCTGGTCAACCTTGGGCCATTGTCCTCAAATTAAATTCTCCAACATAACTTATTTAACGTATTTCGATATAACTTTGTCAGAAAAAGTAATTGAGAGCGGATTTTCGGTTCAATCTTTAAGTGACACGGAAAGAAATTTATTAGGCGAAAAGTAAATAATGGATGCTGGATTATGTAAAACAACGTCACGAATAGACAAAGAACGAAAGTGTGCAACGAAAAAATAAAAAGTTTTTAAAAAAAACTAGAACAGGATTTTTATAACCGCAAATTTTGAAAACTTTTTGCTCAAAAAAATCAACAGAGGGGGACCAAGCAGAATTTTTTGTGGCAGAAGGGTGCAAATATGTGAGGACATACTTTTTATTGACGAAAATACCTTTGCCGACTAAAACACTTTTTTTTCCGACTAATTTTAATATTGCATTTTTCAAAAAGTTTTATTTTAATTTTTTTAAAGTATTCAGCATTGTCGTTCACCGAGATAATCAGCTTCTAACGAGTTTAAAACTGAAGTAAATGTTTGATATATGAAATGATTTATGGGTTTGAAAAAGTAGTTGTTACTATTTTCTACTCCTAAATTTTGTTTTTCGAACAATTGTTTGTTTTCTATTCAGTGTATTCGATGACTTTCAATTTGCTGCTGATAAAAGAATGTGTGAGATCCGGTTGGCTAATTTTAACCAGCTAGCCATTTACTCATAGAAAGAAAGCAGTGGCACGCCTCAACGGTGTCCTTGCGTCATTGAAGAGGGTGTGTGCGCTCAGTTGTTTGTCTAGATGCCACGCTGTGTTCACCTGATAGTTTGCGTCTCGGTCCCCACACTTAGTGTGCATGGCAGTTGTTTGTTGAAAAATAAAGCTGTGCAACTGCGGTATCCTGCCAACTGGCTTTTGTTCAACCTTCGATGGCAAAAATCCAATTTCTATAATAAATAACTGAAACCGAAAAAATTTGCAAAGCTTGCATTCTGGTCAGTTTAAACACAAAAGGTTTTTTATGTTCTCGTAACGCCGATTATTTAATAAAAAATTTGATCACTACCGTTTAGAGCTGGATGTAAATTTTTTTTTGATCTTAAGAAATCTTGCTAATCTTGCATAAAATTTTGAAGATGAGATTGAGGGCTAAAAAACAGGAAGTTTCGAATAATTTACGCAATTTAAAAT
>SADC01000981.1:0-40716 GCA_004194705.1 Ditylenchus dipsaci
ATCTGAACTTTTTGAAAAGCTTGGTTTTCGGTCATTTTTTCAGAAATTGATTTTTTCCGATCGCCAATCTCACACTCAGATTTTCAAAAATTATTCTGTAAGATGGCTTTTGTAGGATTGAACCGCGCTACAAGAAGTCATTGAAGTCATGGAAATGAATGAAATTTTGACCAGTTAAAACGATGAACTACCGTATTTTCTCTATTAAACGGGCCGGCCCGTTTATTTTCAACCCTCGAAAATTGGAAAATTTTGAGGTCGATCTCGAGATTTTCGGTGCTAAACCTAAATCTAAAAAGCAGAATCGGTAGAGCTGGTGGGAGTTAAGAAAACGCGATAAACAGCTTTGAAAATATTCACTCTGGGCTGAGATATAAGTCTCAAAGTCGAGAGCCCGTTATTAGAGGGGCCTGTTTAATAGAGAAAAATACGGTACCCCCTAAACTGCCCTTTTTACCTCATTTCTTCTAAGCAAATTATACCCTTTGTTTAATATTCATAACAAATGATAGCTCGTTGGAAAGCTCAAAAAACGGGCTTTCAAATGGTGTCTTACATGCGCAATAGTAAAAAATTCAAAGTTATCTAAAAATGCTCTTAGAAAAGCGATCATTAATTATGCACCAACCAATAGCTCTTTATAAGGTAATCCTTTATACAAGGTCACCTTTAGCCAGTCCCAGACCTTGTATCGAGGTTCGACTGTACTTGTTGAATTGCTGTCAAATCCTCGCTATTGTGGCTGCCGTATTTTCTCTAATAAAAGCCTCCCTCAACTTAAGGGACTGTATTTCAGGTGGAGTACTATTTGGCAAAACTGTTTTTGCGTTTCCTCAATTGATTTCCTTTTAATTTTGGTTAAGCATGCAAAATCCTTGAGATCGAAATCCTGAGACCATAAAAATAGAAACTCGGGTTCCTATGAGAGGAAAACGTACATGTGGAAATACGTACCAACTTTTCAAAATTTCTCTCGGGCCGGGCTCAAAAATCGTAAAACGGTACATGTTCGAATCCTGAGACCATAAAAAATAGAACTCTCGGGTTCCTATGAGAGGAAATACGTACATGTTCGAAAAAAATAATCGAAAGCGCAATAATTGTGTCATTCATTTTGACTCGTTTTTACAAGATCGTATAGTTTTTTGTTCAGTGACTTCTGTTTCAAATACAGAAAACTTCTATTTAACCAACCTTTTGATGCCTATTTGACCAGAGATAAGGTAAAATGCTAATACCTGTCTGCCGCCTTTTGACGAACAGTTTCGCCAGTTCTCAAGGGCTTCGTTAAATCAAGGTTTGAATGTATGGATGTTTTGGTTATAAGGCAAAGCTCAGCTGTATAGAGCTCTATCTCAATGAACAATTCTAAGGGTGAAAGACAATGGTACCAGAATTAGGAATATTGATGACATTTTCAATTTTAAAAAAATTCTCGGAGCCCAAAACTTATTAAATTATTTATTCAGCCTGTCCAAGGCGTATGCGTTATACCTTATTTCACCTGTTTCATACAACACTGTTTGTCTCCTAATTATGCAGTTTGACGTGATTAATAAGTTAGTTTTAGTTCTTGCAATGGATATGCTGGCTATCAAAGAAGATTTGAGTGCTGTTGAGCTCGGAAAAGAAGTCGTCGATTATAAGCTACTATCGATTAATGGACATCAAATTATGTGGTACTCTTTCTAACCTAATAACTTTTTTATTTTCGTCATTTCAAGAAAATATCTTTACTTCTATTCAGGATTCTGACACTTCCGAAAGACAGCCTTCCCTGGCAGTATCGTAGCGTTCTTCGATGTGTTCCTCGAAGCAAGATGCCATGCCAATCTGTTTGGGCAGCCAAAGTGTGTGTAACAACCAATGTCCTCTGCAACGAAGGCTCTTACAAACTTCGCGTTACTTCTTTTTATTTTTTCTAAATTCAAAAGGTTAAATATTTATTATTTAGTGCATCGACCTGAAGACGTCATACAGTCATGTCAGCTATGTGGCCCATTCACTCATGCCGGAAGAATTGGACGGTGAAATCGAACTGCAGGTCGGAGTTGACGTGAAGGAGCTGCTGCTAGGCACGCCAGAGGTTGGAATTTTTGTAGAACCTTTGTTTTTTTTGAATTCCTCACTGAACACAAGCATCATTCTTTTGACTTATCCAACCAAACATGGCTAAATATGAGTATTGTCACCCCACTCGATATGAGTATAACTACCCCACTCAATATGATATAACCACCCACTAAAGTCTAATGTAACCTCATGTGACCCCACGATTGAAATCTGAGGATGTTAGCTACACGTTGGTGTAAAAATTTCTCAGTTTAGCACACAAAAATGCTTCTATTTTAATTAAAATAGCCTTGAATCACTTTTAGTCAGTTCTAGAAAAGGTTCGAAGTGGTTCAGACTATTTTAATAAAAAATAGAAACATTTTAGTGTACTAAGCTAAGAAATTTTTACACCATCGTGTAGCTAACGTCCTCAGCTTTCAATCGTGAGGTCACATAAGGGGGTTACATTAGACTTTAGTGGGGTGGTTATACTCATATTGAGTGGGGTGGTTATACTCATATCGAGTGGGGTGACTATACTCATATTGCTCCCCAAATCATAAACTCTTGACCCTTAAAATCCCGCGAGGATGGTTTTGAATGGCTTTGAGCAATTTTACCCGACGATCTATCTTTTTGCCCAATCTCTTTTTAAGCTTTTACAAATTTAAAAACCAATTTGCAGATTTCAGGGGGGAATCATATCTATAAAGTCTGTTATGAATCTGTATTTGCTGGCAGCTGTTCTAGCTTAATTCAAAAAGACATGCTAGGAAAAAAACATCAGGCGCTTTTTGTGAAAATAAAAGAATCATCTTTTTCATTTTTTTCGGACCGAAACTGCAAATGTGTAAAAATCAGATGTCCAGATTTTTGATCCAAACAATCTAAATCGGGCCGAGCCTGGGGTGGTTCAAAAGACTGAGGTTTCAAAAAATTCTTGACTGCCAGTACAGTCGCCTGTCGCTATAACGGCACCCCCAAAAGTTCGTTCCCACCTAGGGTCCGACACTTTTTTAAACCCAATTTTGAAAAATTTGGCCAGTTCTGTTTTTACAGTCTGGTCGGAAATTTCGTAAGGATTCGATTTTACCGATCGTTTTTTGAAAAGAAAAAATTTTGGGTTAAAAAAGCAAACATCGATATAACCGCACCCTTTTTCAAAGAGGGGTACTATTCACTGCCAGTATTCCATTTTCAACTATCATGAACGCTTTGCCTTAGTTGAATTATTTGTTTGGTTTACGTGGCTCAGTGGGCTCTGTTTTTAATTGCCTCTTAATGCTCCTAAATACTTGTGAAGTTGGCCGTGATTGGAGTATCTTCAAAAAATTACAGGTGTTCAACCCAGCCTACATCTGAACCTGACCATGCTTGCCATTGGAAATACTAATGGAAGCTGCAACGTTTTTGCCTCACAATCAGTACCCTCAACTAATATTTTTGACGTCTAATTTCACCAATTTTTGTTCTACTGAAAATGGATGCTGATCTAGAAGACCTTTTGATTGAGGTCGGTTGTAATTTCATCCAGTTACAGGTGCAGTCAGTACAAATTTTACAGCACTCCAAATTCAAAAGACCAGAAAATTCCAGTTTAGTTCATTGGTTTCATATTTGTTCCCTATATTTTGTTGTGGGCACCAGCTCACGGCAACCGCACCGGTGCCATGAGCTGCCGGTGCCACTTACAATACTGCTTGAGATTCATAGTTTTTGAGTAGGTTTCACTACAGTAACAATAGGCTAAGAAGTCGTTGTATAGATGCTGCTTTTGATGAATGATGTTTTGATGATTTAGAACGAATTCGCTCTAAGATGTGGAGACATGGCTATGTGTCTCGCTGTCGGCGTATCTGTTGGCTGTGCTTGGGCTGCATCTGTGATCGCTACGCAAAAATATTTGAGTCTCTAAGTTGAAACTGTGAAAGTATGTTGAACTGTGTGTGACAGTGCAGATTTGATTGTTCGGTATCAACTCAAATAAAAAATTTGGTGGGAAGTTCGCATCGAGTTTTAGTGGGCAGCCGGACATTTGTCACTTTTTGGAATATTTGTCGCGCGAACTTTGTCACTATTTTTCGATGAATTCGGCGGCTGTACCGAGAAAGGTAAAAAAAATATTTTGTAAAAAGGCACATTTGGTAAAGAAACTTTTGGTAAAAAATTTTTTCGTAAGACACATTTGGTAAGAAAGCTTTTTGGTAAAGCACTTTTTCCGTGGATATTTTTGTGTGGTATATATTTTTGTCATAGAGTTTTGTTTCTGGCCATAGATCTTATTTCGACGCGGAATTGGCTGTTTAGTCACAGAGACACCGTTTTCGGAGGGCATCTAAAAGCACTTTATGGTCTCCGAACTCCGTTAAGCACCTAGTGACCAGGACATGAATCTTTGCATCAAGAAGGGGTTGGAACCAGCCAAATTGGCGATGAGTATATGGACTTCTACCCACTCAAATACTCAAATCATGATAAAAAATAAGGTATGCGCCCAGGTGGATCGAACCAGCAAGCTCTACATCACCACTTAGAATAGCCAGAACTCCATCCAGAGGGACGAACCAAACCAAGTGGGTCGTCCACTGGATCAAATTTTTTTCACGTTTTCGGGTTCCAAAACAATTTTTCTGCACTAATTCGAGCATCCCGAAGATGGTTTGACAGTGTTTATGACAGTATTTATCAAAATCAATCGTTAGTATAAAATTCTTACTTTCGTGCGGTGTGTACATGGAGATTGATCCTATTGGCCGATTGATCCACGAATCGATCCGTCAAGAAAGAGGCGATTGATCATCCTGTAAAAAAGGGCCATTGGTCCCATGGTCACCTGCATGATGGGTTGTTACCATTAAAAGGACGATTGATCCCACCCGGTCCGCAACAGGGTCAACCCGAAACACCCCGCCGAAACACCTTTTACCAAATACCCCCGGCCAAAACACCCCCATTTGACTTTAGGGCAGTGGGTGAATTTACTTACTCTTAAAGTTAACTAGTTTATTCACGCTGTTACAGTGCCATACATATGCTATTACAGTAAATTTGAACCTTAGAGTCTCTAAGGTTCAAATCCCCCTGGGTGCACACCCTTTTTTATCTTCTTGAATCACAAGTTTGTAGTCGAAATTATCCTCACAATCTTGCTATCCGACAAAATCATCAATCGTGATAAGAAATTCGTGAAGCTGATTTACAGGCTGTGACCTGCTAAATTTACGAAAACCGTTCGTTTTGGGGTTTGCTGTGACTGGCTCGATTTATATTCTTGACTTTTCTCTACAAGTCCGCGTTTTAATTACCAAAATGTAGCCAAGATTTAAGAAGAAATTCGTGATCTATCAATCAACAGAGAAAAAGTTAGTACAAAGTTAAAACTGGGATTCAAAAAATTTACAACCATGTCCTTTCCATGCCATTAATATCTTGGACTATCCCAAAACTTTTTGGTATTATTTTGGAAGTGGCGTTTTTTGGACTATCAATTTACATGATAATTAAGCCCTTATACTTAAAATGTAGCTCTGCTTCCTTTTTCGTTTCAGCATATGGTTGTAAATGAGCATGTGATTAAAATCGCAAAAAAACGTCAGTGCCAGAATAATCCGAAATCCTGCCCTAAATGGTACTCTTTGGTTCCTTTGGTCAAACATTCGCTAGCTACCGTGTTTTTCTTTAGTGATTCTGGTATGTAAAAATTCTCTCTGTTCTCCATAAATTCGACTCTAGAAAGTCACTAAAAGCGTCAAGAAAAAAAACAAAATGGGTGAAGTTTCAGGCGGAATAGAACTAAGTACGCATTATTTGGGCCGGTTTCCCTTTATTTGATGGTCATTTGCTTGGAATCATGAAATTAGGGCAGTTGCTGACGGTTAATAAGTGCTGGAACGATTGCATTCGATTCCTCAATAGTTTTTAGCCCTAGAAGTCAGTAGACTAGCTGAAATTTAGAGTAAAAAAAATAGGTTATGCACCCACTGGAAATCGAACTTGAGTGTTCAAAATATTCGCATTATGATTTGCATCCAACCCCCACCCCCCCCCCCCCTTAACTTTTTATCTTTATCCTCACCTAAAGGGCCATTGCCGTCTCCGACAACGGTTGTCCCCCGCCAGTTCAAATTTTTTTCTTTGTCGTTGATTTACGTACGAAATTTTCAACTTGGTTTCTAACAAAACTATACCTAAAATTAATTTCTAGCCTTGTTTCGTTAGAAACCAAGTTGAAAAATCCTTACAGAAGTTGAATGATTAGGCGAAAAAATTTGAATTGGCGGGGACAATTCAAAACAGGTGGCAATGGCCCTTTAAATTTTTTAAAAAAGGTCGCAAACCGGTCTAGTCATACATGTAAATCAACTAAACCAAGCAGATATATTCCTTTTGATGACGTGTGATAATTCGGCCGCTATATAAATAGAAAAAACTGCCTGGATACACACATTCACCAATTGGATATTCATGTGGTTTAATTAGTGTATCGAATTTGGATCGAACAGGGCAGAGAACGTTTCGTAGCAATGACGACCAGCAACGTAGACACTAATGCTGGAGTCGCGATTGAAAAACCTAAAATGAAAACTGTAACTCACATGACCGTGAATATTGAGGAATAATCTACCACAAGGAACAACACCAATTATTAATGCTTCGAGAGAATTCATCCTGCGGCTAAACTATACTTTAGTGCGGTTGCTCAAAAAACGCGTTTTAAGTATTTTTTCGACGTAATTCAATGTGAAACGTTCAAAAAACATGTTTTAAGGTGTGGGAAAACCAAAAAACCGAAAAAAAAAATTTTCGTGTTTTTTTGGTTTTTGCCTTGGGGGACCAAGGCAAATTTTAAATTTGATAAGATAAGCTATTTATGATAAGACAAAGACTTCTAACTGTCCTTTTTTATATATTTTTTATTATTTTTGTTTGCTACTCTTGTTTTTTTAAAGGAGCATGCTTCCTAGTGCAACGGCAATTGTTGATTTTTGAATTCCCGGGGACATAAAAAAAATAAAAATAATTATGACAAAATTTGCGCAAAATGTTTTTCAAATGCAAACATTTTTTTTCGGCAGTCATTTTTGACTTCTCAATTGAATTTTCGGTCGGGTCCGCCGACTCGCTGTTACTTTGTGGTCGCCCGTTTGGTTTTTGTGTATAGCTAGTTGAATTATAGTGGCTATATCTTATTTTTATGTCTTTTTTGCTTCAGATTATTAAAAGAAGAAGCCAAGTTTTGCCTCGAACCTCATTAGATAAGTTTTTATCCATTATTTGCCGTCTTTTTCTTTTCTTTTGTTCCTCCTGTTTAGGTTGTTTGCGAGATCGCTCATGCGGATTGTACGAGATCTGATGGGGCTTTCTCTGCGGCGCCACTTTGCTTTCTTGAGTCGGTCACGGATTAAGCTTTTTTGTAAAAATGTGGTTAGTTGCCAATTAAAATTTTTTTCCATAATTTTTTACGCTGGTTTATTATAGAAGGGAAGCTGCTATCAAATTTTCGACCTCAGTGACGTGCGCTTCACAACTTCCTATCAGAGCCAGTGCTAGTTGGAGGACTCATATGGTACACATTTGGACTGAACAATACCTCAAAGGCTAAGAATTAGTTGGACAGGCGCTAGATGGTGGTCTTTGATTTTTTCTCGATTCTCTGGCCAGGTAACCCTATTTTTAATCTCACTGCGACTGCAAATAGCCTTACAAAGTAATCAGTGAATGTAGCCTAAAATCCATGAATTAGCCACATACGATTATTTTTGTCTACGTGGAAGCTACAGACTTTGGCAATTGTATGTGTCGTAGTGTTAGGCAAGTGCACGGGCCGGTCCTTCCCGAGCCGTTATTTGCATAATCCATCACGGTTTTATGAAGACAATTTTTACTGGAGTCTGTAAAAGTACTGCCCGTGCACATACTTGCGTAGTGTATTTCGCGTATTGTATTATCTTTCTATGTGCCTTCGTGCTCCATTTCAAGACAGTATGGCTAGGCCCTTGTAACATAACTGTCGGAGCACGTCAACTTCATATAAGAGGCTGCCTAGCGAAAGTGATTATAAGTCACATATTATTTACCATAATGATCTTTGGAGTTCATGTTTCTAATTTTCAGGTATGATACGTCTTTCAGGTATTTCGTTCTCATCAGGAAATAATCTTTTAGCGTCCTTGGCTATGCAGGTCCCTCAGCTACAGTTTGTTTATACTTTATACTTTTACGGACTATTCTGTGTTTTAACGAAATAATAAATAACTATCTAACATTTAGCTGTGTAGATTATCTTTTAGCGTCCTTGGCTATGCATCTCTCATCAATCCGCTTTTGAGCTGCTGACGATTTCTATCGTGCTTGATTTATTCAGGCACAGCTATGTAAAATTTAGGTATTAGGTCACTGTAATAGTTCAAAGCCGGTAATTACTGTGATTATGACCTGCACAAGTGCTAAATGTTAGATAGTTATTTATTACTTCGTTAAAACACAGAATAGTCCGTAAAAGTATAAAGTATAAACAAACTGTAGCTGAGGGACCTGCATAGCCAAGGACGCTAAAAGATTATTTCCTGATGAGAACGAAATACCTGAAAGACGTATCATACCTGAAAATTAGAAACATGAACTCCAAAAGATCATTATGGTAAATAATATGTGACTTATAATCACTTTCGCTAGGCAGCCTCTTACATGAAGTTGACGTGCTCCGACAGTTATGTTACAAGGGCCTAGCCATACTGTCTGAAATGGAGCACGAAGGCACATAGAAAGATAATACAATACGCGAAATACACTACGCAAGTATGTGCACGGGCAGTACTTTTACAGACTCCAGTAAAATTGTCTTCATAATAAACCGTGATGGATTATGCAAATAACGGCTCGGGAAGGACCGGCCCGTGCACTTGCCTAACACTACGACCACATACAATTGCCAAAGTCTGTAGCTTCCACGTAGACAAAAATAATCGTATGTGGCTAATTCATGGATTTTAGGCTACATTCACTGATTACTTTGTAAGGCTATTTGCAGTCGCAGTGAGATTAAAAATAGGGTTACCTGGCCAGAGAATCGAGAAAAAATCAAAGACCACCATCTAGCGCCTGTCCAACTAATTCTTAGCCTTTGAGGTATTGTTCAGTCCAAATGTGTACCATATGAGTCCTCCAAACTAGCACTGGCTCTGATAGGAAGTTGTGAAGCGCACGTCACTGAGGTCGAAAATTTGATAGCAGCTTCCCTTCTATAATAAACCAGCGTAAAAAATTATGGAAAAAATTTTAATTGGCAACTGACCACATTTTTACAAAAAAGCTTAATCCCGTGACCGACTCAAGAAAGCAAAGTGGCGCCGCAGAGAAAGCCCCATCAGATCTCGTACAATCCGCATGAGCGATCTCGCAAACAACCTAAACAGGAGGAACAAAGAAAGAAAAAAGACGGCAAATAATGGATAAAAACTTATCTAATGAGGTTCGAGGCAAAAACTTGGCTTCTTCTTTTAATAATCTGAAGCAAAAAAGACATAAAAATAAGATATAGCCACTATAATTCAACTAGCTATACACAAAACCAAACGGGCGACCACAAAGTAACAGCGAGTCGGCGGACCCGACCGAAAATTCAATTGAGAAGTCAAAAATGACTGCCGAAAAAAAATGTTTGCATTTGAAAAACATTTTGCGCAAATTTTGTCATAATTATTTTTATTTTTTTTATGTCCCGGGAATTCAAAAAATCAACAATTGCCGTTGCACTAGGAAAGCATGCTCCTTTAAGACATCATCGAAGAGGCGGAATTTGATTAAATACTGTTTTTTGAAAAATGTATGATCAACTATTGAATAAAAATGAATGAACCAAAAATGAAATATAAACATGCTTTGATTTGCAGGGCCTACTGCATAAAAAAAAGTATTATGCGTGTTATATATGCATAATTTGCTTATCGAGTGTTTGGTTTCTAGGGTGCGCTTGTGTGCGCATCTCAACTCCAAGCCCCCAAGCCCCCTACGCCCCCGGAGGGGCGTAGGGGGCTTGAGAGTTAGAGATGCGCACACTAGCTCACCCTAGAAATGAATCCGAGAATAAAAACATGTAATATGCACAATATTTTTGCCTTGTCCGGAAATCGAACACTGTGAAAAAGACCGAAAAATACCAATTTTAGACCAAAAAATGAAAATTTTCCAAAAATTTTTTTTTTTCGGTTTTTGGTTTTTCCCACACCTAAAAACATGTTTTTTGAACGTTTCACATTGAATTACGTCGAAAAAAATACTTAAAACGCGTTTTTGAGCAACCGCACTAAAGTATAGTCCTACCCATCCTGCAACTTCAGCTGGCTGGGCCTATTGCAACAGTTGAAAGTTGAAAGTCGAAAGTTGAAAGTTGAAAGTTGAAAGTTGAAAGTGAAAGTGTTGCAACAGTTGAAAGTGAAATTTGTGAAAGTTGAAAGTTGAAAGTAGAAAGTTGAAAGTGAAAGTGTTGCAACACTTGAAAGTGTAAAGTTGAAAGTTGAAAGTATACGGTAAAAATCGGTGGGTTGAAATAGGTGGTCCGATTTTTTGTGAAAGTTGAAAGTAAAATTTTTTTTTTCGGTTTTGGTCATTTCTAGATGCAATTTTTTGCGTAGAATCCAAATTTGTGGGTATTTTTTGCGATTTCGATATGTAATTCGGATCTTTTCATTATTTTTCAACCTCGAGTAGTAACAGGGAATACCTATAAAGTGGTACCCACACATCATTATTGTTATCAATTTACCCACAGTACCCTTGTCTTAATCCATTATCAGTAACCATGGGATCCCATTTAGGCGGAATTGCGGAATTTAAATTTCTTAGTTTGAACCAACCAAACCAAGTGGTCGTCCACTTAGATCAAATTTTTTTTTCACGTTTTTAATTTTCCAAAACCTGTTTTCTGGACTAATTCGGGGTGCTGAAGATGGTTTGATAGTGGTAAAATTCCGTTTTCTCGGGTATTTTTTGAGTTTTGACGTATAATTGATTTTACCAAAACTCGACTTTACCAAAAATCAAATACCCGAGAAGACGCCATTTTTACTATTATCAAACCATCTTCAGCATGCCCGAATTAGTCCAGAAAACAGGTTTTGGAACATGAAAAACGTAAAAAAAAATTTCGCACCAAGTGGACGACCACTTGGTTTGGTGGTTCAAACTGTAAAATTTGAATTCCCGCAAAATGTACGAATTTAAAAATTTAGAAAATATAGGAGGAAGTGAAAGTTGACAGTTGAAAGTGAAAGTTGAAAGTGAGTCACTTTCAATTGTTGCAACACCATCAACTTTCAACTTTCACTTTCAACTGTCAACTTTCAACTTTCACTTTCAACTTTCAAGTGTTGCAACACTTTCACTGTCAACTTTCAACTTTACACTTTCACTTTCAACTGTTGCAATAGGCCCCTGATGACACCTTTTTACCTTGATCACCTTTTAGTCAAAAGTGTAGTCGACTGTCCTTTAAAGGACCATGAAACTTGATAAGCACAGCAATTTGGAAATTTTGAATTCGCGCGGGACCACCCTAACTTTGTCAATAATGTTTTCGAATTGTTTTTTGTTTGCATGTAAAATTTTTCCAAAATATAGAACCATCTACTAGTCGAGCCCAACGTTGCTCGACTATGCCAGATCGGAGGACTTATCCTGCTTACACTGCACCATAACAACTTATATGAGTCTGCGTTAAAATTTACTCTTAAATGGTATTCAAATTTTCAATGCACACAAAAAAATTAATTCAAAAACATTATGGACAAAATAGGGTGGTCCCGCGCGAATTCGAATTCCGCAAATTGCTGTGCTTATCAAGTTTCATGGTCCTTTAAAAACTAATGTAGTCAAGTGTCTGTAGCCAACTTTCCCCTTTAAAAAGTGTAGCCAACTGTACTCATAGCGAAGTGTCCTAACCCCTTAAGCCATCTCATTTTAAGCAATTTTGGAGGCCACATGAGGTGGCTTTTGGCAGGCTCTAGGTGGTTTTATGTATGCAGTTCAACTATTGGCGCATTAATTTGCGAGAGTAAGTCCAAATAACACCCCTCTGTAATAACCCGTTCTCAAATAACCCCATTAAATAACCTTTTTCTGTAATAACCCTGGCTATTTGAGGGTGTTAATCGAGGGGTTTCTTTGGGTATGTTTTTCAGTGTATATTCTGTCTTGAAGGGAAGTCATGTTATTTCGAAAGTTTGACCTGTTTCTTATCCCCTATCCACCTGGAGGGTAGGTAGTTACCTACCCTAAAGCACCGTATTCATTTACCGGATTACCCTTTCACTCTCACTCTGACTCGCCCTCTCACTTTTGTTGTGCCCAATGAATTTTTTCACTCTCACTTTCAGTGAAAATTTTGCGGAAATTTAAACTTTTTAACTTTTTATCGAGAGTTTACTGTATTGCAAAACAGCATTAATACTCTTGAAGTGGCAGTATCTACATTATGTTTCACCGATGCCTATTAAATATGAGCATAAGATCACAGTGTGTTGACTGATTATTGCATGTTTATGCACTTCCATTCGTGTGTTTTGATAGTCTAACGGGTTAATCTCCTTGCTAATCGTTAAATTATCCAGAGGTTACAAGTTCGATCCCACTCAAAACTACTAAATTTATCGGCTCTTAGCCAGAGGTGATTAGCTTTTCCATGCTGGTTGCGCTGTTAAGCCGTAAATCAAACCTCAAGTTCCGACCAATGTAGGTGTCTGTGTGACTTCGCCACATAGTCGTTTGGTCTTGGTCATATGGGCCAGTTCTTGAGACATTTTTCGCGTGTACTTTTATATTCTTTTGAATGGGCTTGCCTGTGCTTGAGGCTTATAACAGAAAAATATCATCCCTGACTCTCTGATTTTTTTCAAAAAAAACTTTCTTTTCGATTCTCCTAAAAAAACCCGCGTGGCTTTTGATATAATGCGGACCTTTTTTTTGCAATACCATGCGCATTATATTCAGTTTCGCTGGTTTTAATCCTTTTTTGCAGGTTAGAAATTTTCGACAAAAATTCATCCTAGGTATGACTCACTGTTCGCGTTCAGAGTTTTTTTTTCTGGAAAAGGATTGAAAAAAAGAGTTGGCAAACAAAATGAAAGAATATAAGGCAGAAGGAGATTGCTAAAAACTTCAGGCTCTATTCTAGAATCAGCCGTGTTTAGGGAAGCAATTTGTCTAAAGTGCTGATTTCAGAACACTTTGCCCGTAATCTAATTTTTTTTCAAGAGGCGTGCATCATCAGGATAGTGACTTGGTGGTTTTCTGATCCACCCTGTGTCCTACTGATTCTCTGAAAACTAATTCCCAAATAAATTATGACCGTAGTTTAAAAATTTAGCATATTTGAGACTTGCCCAAATGAGATGTAACGATACAGACGAATATATTGAAATCACTTGAAAATATCATAAAGAAAAACTCAAATACAGTCGAACCTGTCTATAACATAACTCTATTTAACATAAACCCTATATAACATAACTCAGAAATCAGTTTGGTTGGTCTGATTAAAATAAAGCCAAAGTGACCCTCTATAAAACATACCGTATCCCCTCTAATAAGCGCCCCCTCGACTTTGAGGGTCCGGATCTCAGTGTAGAAGCAATATTTTGCAAAGCTGTTTGATACGTTTTCTTAACGAGCTCTACCGATTCCACTTTTTAGATTTTGGTTAAGCACCCAAAAATCTCGAAATCGAATTCCAAATTTTCCGATTTTTAGGGGTTTGAAAAATAAGCGCCCCGGGGCGCTTATTAGAGGAAATACGGTAACTTTTACCTCTATATAACATAAAACTCCCTATAACCTAATTTTTTTTCTGGCTCTAGCGAATAAACGCCCCTCTATATAACATAAATCTATTAAATTTCTCTAAAAATCAGTTAATTTCTCTAAAAATCAGATTTATTCAGTCTGAGAAATTTAGAAATAAGAAATTTATTTACATTAAGGTGGTAAGGAATCAAAAATTACCATTTTCTTTTGAATCTATTGTTTTCGATGGTTGATTTTATTTTCGGGATGGCTAATTTATATAACATAAGGTTTTTGGCGGTCCCTTGAATTATGTTATATAGATGTTCGAATGTAGTATAAACCAAGCAAAACTTCACGAAATTATGCGAATATCATATGCGACGAAATTATGGCCGCGACGAAATTTTGGGCCAACAAAATTATGGCCGCGACGAAATTTCGGTCCGACGAAATTATGTCCGTGTCCAACGATGTGCTGAGTACGATAGCTATAAATTCGAGCATATTTTCTTGGGAATTCGCCGAGCTGTGGCCTCTCAAAAATTGAAACTCAGAAAAACAGTAATCGCTTAAAACATTATACACAAAGTGAAAGTCTAATACAGTACTGTACTGTGCGCAATCTGTTTCTATTTTAGACGCAGACAAAATCTCGTCGAGCCCAAAATTACGTCGCATTAAAATTTTTGTAAGAAACCTAAATCATTTTTTCCTGTATGCCGTTCTTTCTTCTTTCCAAGTATGTTAATGTGAATACTAATACACATTTTTAATTAATACACCTTTTTAATTTCTCTTGTGAACACCTGAATAGTTTTCTTGATCCAGAAAATAGAAAGTCTTCGTCCACACATAAAAAAAGTTTTTCTTTAGTTATTGGGTTAAAGTGACAGAATCCTTCATCAATTTCCCGAAACTCAACTTCAGTCAAATCTTTCTTCCAGTTGCTTTGGTTTTTCATATGTTCAACATCAAAACTAAAGGACAGGATAAATGTGCCACAATGTTGGGTTGCATCAAAAAACATCTACAATAATATGCGATTATTACTTGAACTATATTTTCTATAACATATTTCTGCCAGAATTAATTTTTTGGGAAATCAAAAAATTTCAACGCTGTAGGATTGTCATTTTTAAGGGGAAAGGAATGATTGGTTAGATTATGAAAATGCTTTAAGAAAGAGTAATATGTTATTTTGCCCTCTAATTAGTGAAAAATACCGCCTAATTCGCTGAAAAATGCCCCTAATTTGAAATATAAAAAAATTCAAAATTTTTCGTTTATTTTTCAAAAAAAAATTCCAAGATCTCAACTTACTATCAAGCTAACAAACTTCACTGAATGTAGAAATTTAGGGATTTGAAAAATTGCGAGAAAAACAAAAGTTTCTTCATTCTAACCCCTAAATCTGTACTAGAGTTGTAGAAATTCCCGGAAATATAGAAAACCCGGGAATATTCCCGGAACATTGGGAATATTCCCGGAATATTTCCAATATAGGGGAAAATACCGGGAAACCCGGGAATATTCCCAATGTTCCCGGGAATATTCCCAATATAGGGGAAAATACCGGGAAACCGGGAATATTCCCAATGTTCCGGGAATATTCCAATATAGGGGAAATACCGGGAAACCCGGGAATATTCCCAATGTTCCCGGGAATATTCCCAATATAGGGGAAAATACCGGGAAACCCGGGAATATTCCCAATGTTCCCGGGAATATTCCCAATATAGGGGAAAATACCGGGAAACCGGGAATATTCCCAATGTTCCCGGGAATATTCCCAATATAGGGGAAAATACCGGGAAACCCGGGAATATTCCCAATGGAAATATTCCGGGAATATTTCCATTGTACAACCCTAATCTGTACATATCCGTGATTATTCAATAAAGTTTAATAGCTCGTTTAACAGTTGAGATCCTGGGCTACAAGATAGTCAAAAAAAATTTCAAAAGATAAACGTAAAAATTAAGAAAAAAAACTTTCAATTTCTGATTAGGGAGTATTTTTTTAGCGAATTAGGGAGCGTTTTTCAGTAATTAGGGGAGAAAATTAAATACCACCGGTTAAAAAAGGCTGGTACAGGTAAAACTTCGAGACTTTGAAAATTTTCGAAAATTGATTTTTGGCCCTTTGTTTACTGTTTTTGTGCTTTTGACTTCATTCTTTTAAGATTGCGAAAGTAATTCAATTTATCATCCAATAATTTATCATCCAATTTGTAGTGAATTTAACCAGCTTAAAATAAAGATGCAACTTCTTGGAAATTTTATTTGAAAAGTCGGTCAAAAACATGGTGCGCAGGTGTGCCCAAATCGTGCGCAGGTTCGATCCCACGTGATGGCACGCCATTTATTCAGGCTTGTTCGACCAAACTTTCGAGGTAATTCAACTTTTTCAGCGCCACATTCGGAATCAGCGACCCAAATTACCTCTAAACGTTAGTCAAGCAACCCAAAAAAACAGCGTGCCAGCAAGTGGGATCGAACCTGCGCATGATTTTGGGCCAAAAGACACAAACGCTTACCTACTACCACCGAGGCTGAATTTTCGGAGGTAGGCCGAAATCATGAATTTCTAGATTTTAACCGCAGCAAATATCCGAGAAAAAAATCCGGGAGTTCATGATTTTTAACCGCGGTGAAAATCCGGAATTATTGGATTTTGGCCACTAAATTATTTTTTTTTGCTATAGACATTTTCACTTTATTTATGTATTTTAAGCCTGTTTATTAAAAAATTGCATTTCTGGATTCATTTGCTTTTATTTCTTTTATAAGCAGCCTTGATAGCGTTCTTTCTACATCTCATATAATGGAACCTAGACTCAAGGGGGCCTGCAGTACTATAAGCTCAAACCATTGATATAAAGCTTGATATAAATAAAAGCTCAAAACATTGAAACTTCGTTCCTGCGGTTAAAATCCTTAAATTCCGGATGTTCGCCACTGTTAAAATATCGAGTTCCGTGTTTTCGCCGCGGTTTTTCGGGAATTCGGAATTCCCGCCTACCTCCGAATTTTCAAACCTAAATAGCTTCTTTTTTTAATGAAAGTGCAGCAATTTTTTCATAGTTACCGTTTCAAGATTTTTTGAGTTCCTTTTAAGATACGCTTTTTCAATTTTTTCTTTTATTCTGACACGTGTGAGGCATTTTTCGAATTACTCGTCGACTTTTGGCATAGAAAGCTTAAATCTAGGTTTTGATTCAGGGTAAGTCGACGTATGTGAGTATGAACTAAAAATAACATTGAAACGTTAACTACATAAAAATTGCTAAAGCGTTAACGTTAATTTTCCTCCGGGTTGAAAAATTTCAAGAAATTTCAAGAAATTTATTTTCCGATCACCTTCTGCCCATCGTTAGCATGGTAAAAACAGCTTCTTCAATTTGAAAATAAAACTACAATAATACCTTCTTGGCTGTTTGCACACACTTAAAATTTCCCTAGGACTGTGCCTGCCTAGTTTTAAATGTCTTGTAGTGGCTAAATGGTTGTTGTGCAACCAGTAAAGAATATCTTCGGCAGTATATAATAGTAAAATTTGATGGTATTGGTTCACACATGGAATATGAATGTAAAGATGACTAATATTGAAAAAAATGGGTAGACGTAGTAGGGGAGTGTGGACTTTAGCAGGAGGTAACCAGTCGCCTTGAATAAAATACTTTTCACAATTTGGGAACAGTGGTAAAATACGATCACTAAAATAGTGTGCCATTTCTAGCTGGTCAGCAAACTGGTCAGTCTCAACTGGCGCTGTTGTGTATTCAAAGCGTAGATAAGTGTTGTGACAGCATTCCTTGATTTGTTCTAACAAAGACCAGTAATGAGCATTGTGCTTGCTTAAAAACGTCCTGCTGTGCAACTGCACTGTTTGAAATTGAAAATGGTGAAAATAATCAGTCACAGTCAAAGTTTCTGGAAAGATAGCTAAGTCAAATTGTTGAGAAGTAGCTTGCTTTATTTTACAGGCTGTATCGCCAAAATACGCAAGTAGAAAGCCGTAAAATTCTACTTCCTAAATTTAATCATTAGTACTATAGTGTCTAGATTTTCAAATAAAAATAGTAGTGGTACAGTCGAACCTCCCAATAACGAACCCCCGCCTTTTTATTGTATTCACTATTATTTTCAAATTGGCCGAGGATCAATCGATGAGGATCAGTCGGCAGGGATCAATTGTCCTGATCCCTGAAAAGACTGTTATAACTAGAAAATCGAAGTGATACAAGACTTTATGCAAATTTTTGCAACAAGTGATGTGACCTCAAATGTGCCTCGTATAGTCACGTATTTCTAACCCTGCATGCATCTAGAGTCTCTTTCAATGCTAAAAAGCATGTTTCCTCGCATAATAACGAGCTGAAAAGCTCACAAAGTGATCAAAACACAATTTTAGGACATAACCAGATAAGGAACTCCTGATAATGTGTCGAAAACAAGATGCTAAAACACGACTTTGAAACAAAACACTACTATAGTAAAATATTCAGTAAATTACGGTATGTTGTAGTTTGGTACCGAAACGGCATCGGTGGAAATTTTCAAGGGTCGGTGCTTGTGCCGATGCATGAAATTTAGAATTTACAGCACTGTTGGTGCCTTTTTATGAATGAAAACACTTTTTCAAAAGTAGAAATTACCTGCTCAATATCTGGCAGACAAATAAGGATTAATTCAAACACATGAAGATTAGGCACTATATTGGCGATGCGAAAAAAGTGCTGGCATACTTGCTTTACATTAGAAATTAAAAATTTTCTGCTTAAGAATCTAAGCACATCTGCTAGAACGTCTGCAGGAATTTCAACTGGCAGGCAATCTCTTTTAGGTTTTCGCCATGTTTGTCTTAAGGTAGCGCAAAACATAGATTTGACAATCTGCAAGATTGTCTTTTTCGCTATTTTTGAGGATTTTTCCATTAAAAGCTCACAAAATTTTTTTAAATACTTGTACTTTAACCTGGGCATTCTATTTTACTATTTGAAATGTTTAACGAATTAGATCTTTGGTATTTTATTTGTTAAGAGAATCGGTGTGAGATATGTGTCATTGAAAACTGTAGCATTTTAATAATATATCAAAGTCACTGTTTATTAAACCTAAAATTTATTAAATGAAAAAAACAGAGAAAGCATTAAATAAAACGGTCGAGAACGGTTGGTTGTGATTTCTGTCGATTCTGACTCAGAATTTCACGCTGAACACGATGGTGCAATTTGTTTTTGCACTTCTAATAGAAATTTTTGAGATCCGAGTAATTTAAAATTGTCGAAAATGTGACCTTCCAGATTATTGAATTTTCAGCTTCTTTCAGGTGCTTCTCTGCTATATTCCTATTCCAACAAAGCAAATAACATCTTGAAATGGTGAGCCAGATCAGAGCTATCTTTTGCGCCTAAACTTGCCACATAGTGATTATAAATTCACGGAGAATTTTTTATTTTCCCTCAAATATACATTTTCTGGATATTCTTGTTTTTGACTATAAAATGGGCATAACTCTGCATACAAATCACTTCTAGCTAAATGGTCAAATAAAAATGAAAGAACAAAATCTCGCGATTATTTTGACACTAAATAAAGAAATAGTTTATCATAAAATTAGGACAAATTAAGTGAAATCAGTGTATAAGTTGTAACGCAACTTTACTATAACTTCGTACTCTCTAGTACAAGCCTCAATTATAACACCGCTGGCTCACCATTTTAAGATGTTATTTGCTTTGTTGGAATAGGAATATAGGAGAGAAGCACCTGAAAGAAGCTGAAAATTCAATAATCTGGAAATCCGAACTTCTGTTCGGATTGTTCAACTTGGTTTCTAACAAAACTAAACCTAAAATTAAATTCTAGACCTTATTTTGTTAGAAACCAAGCTGAAAAATCCGAACAGAAGTTCAAGGGTTGGGGAAAATTTTGAATTGGCGGGGGCAATCGCTGTGCGCAAAAACCATGGTCCTTTATCAACCGTGTTTTCAATTATTCCTGGCTCAAAGTCCTTTGCAACTATGTGCCTGAATTTTTTTTTATTAAAAAGAAATAACAGATATAAACCTCTGAAAGATCTTGAGCTGAGCGATAAAACGTATACAAAGCAATGTTAGAATTATTGTTCCATATCCTAGATAAATTTGCGATTTTCGTCTTTCTTTTAGATTTTTTTCTTAAAATCTTTGTCTTCTTTCAGTCAGATATGGATTAATCAGAGGCTGAATTATATACCTTATTTTAACATGATTTAGTTCGAAATTTTACACCAACGTGTAGCTCCATATCTCAGCTTTTTGATAAGCTGTGACACTTGGTGTAGAATTTCAAAAATATAAAGATTTACGTATTACAAGAAAGTAAGTTTTCGGCTCAGCTTCATCCATCTGAATACGTGAATCTCGTAATTTTTGAAATTATACAGATAGTGTTATGGCTTATTAAAAAGCTGAAATTCAGGGCTACAAAATGGTGTAAAAAAATAAAATCAGGTTATGCGAAAATATTGTAGAAAATTCAAATTCCAAAATTAGGCGCCAGATTTATGACAAAAAGGCGTCATGTTGTCAATTCAACCAAAAATCTTAACAATGTTTTCGACTTGGCCCCCTCCAAATCTCAAATTTAAAAGTTTTCCTTGAACCACAGGGGAGACCAAAGCCGAAATCGTTCTTTTGGATTTGAATTCGTATCGTCTGCTCTTACAAATAAAATAATAAATTTTAGCCTACAAAAAAGTTATGAGTGTTTAAAGTGTTCCCAAATATTTTGGTTACCCTGTATTATGATAAATTTTCAAAGTAACTTCTTATTAAACCTAAATATTTTGAAACAAACGACAGAGTAATCATATATAGCAAACATTGTTCAAGTTAATCAATCAGTGATATTTAAAATTTTTCTGGCTCGAAATCTTGTCCAGCTAGAAAGCCTAAAAAAATTCAAAGGGGAAACTTTATATACCAGGGATGGGACGGAATATGATTTCCGGCACTTTTTTCCTTCCGTTTTGCAATTTCCAAAAAAAAGGCAGATTTCGGAACTTCGAAAGAAAAGATTTGAACGGAAAAATATTGGTCATCGTCCAAGTCAAAGATTCGTATACGCTGGGTGTACATATTGTTCACCTTATGTTTATATTTTGTTTATCAATTTGGTGTCAAAATTATTATTACGCTGTTAGCAATTCAATAAGACCGTCATCGCAGGGTTTAACAGCGAAGCAGTCAATTTACAAGCCAAAACCTAGCATACACCTATTTTATTTGAAAATTTATTATTTCAGTTTTTTTACACCGGTTTGGGATTTTTGTTGCTTCGCCACTAGGCTACCTAAGCAGTTTAACTGAGGTTGAAACTGAAGTTTTTTTATAATTATTGTTGGGAGGGCGAACAACCAACCCTCATACAGGAATTAAATTCTGGCAAACTTGCTAGAAAAAAAACAAATGACTTGAACTCAATGAGGAAGTTATTTTATGGATGGGAGGTTGAGGGAAAAGATATGAGATAAGGCGCTTCATTGTTAGTCTGCTGCTTTGGTGGGAACCAGTATTATAGACCAAGATGGTGAATGCAGATAAGAATTATGTAATCTGGTGTAACTACTAGCTGCTAGTACATATATCATGACACACCTGGGCAATGAATGATGGAATTCCATTTATTACATGGCTCTACTCATTAGTATTTGGTTTTGTTTATAAAAATTAACTGGCTAATAATCTATAAAAAAAGTTTTAGTGATTAATTCAGTGTATAACCTCCATTATTCCCCTACTCAAAACGGGCAAAAGTTTTACTTCGCCCTTTTTGTAGGCTTTGGTGGCATTCTAAAACAAGTGAATTTTGTCGCTTTTGGGACGAGGAATTAACAGAAGTTATACAGCGAATCCTTAGCTGTTTGATAAAGGCACCTCAATCGTTAATTTCAGTTATCCCTGCACTATGACGGAAAGGAAAATGTCTAAGCAAGAACTTTTAATAAACAAAGAACAGCTGCAAGAAGCTGAAAGTTTGAGAAGGACGGCCTTCGCTGCCACTACACTAAGGTTGAAACTTCACGGGCTCGGAACTAAAATTTTTAAAAATAAATGACATTTTTTAAATAAAAAACATTTCGTCAAAAAATGAAATTTTACCAGTGCTAACAGTTAAACCTCGATATAGTGACATCCCCAAAAGTTCGTTCCCGCCTAGGGGTCCCCCTTCTGGCCCTTTTTAACCATTTAAGTCTTTTATCAATTCTGCTTAGACAGTCTGGTACAAAATATCGTAAACATTCCGATTTTTCCAATCGTTTCTAAAAAGTAAAACAAATTTTAGGTTAAAAAATTAAAAACTCGATATAATGACAACTGTTTTCGCAAAGAGGTGTCACTATATCGAGTTTTTGATTTTTAACCCAAATTTTTTATATTTTTTAGAAAACAATTGACAAAATCGAAAAGTCTTTGAAAATTAGGTAAAAAAAGTGTCGGACCCTAGGTGGGAACGAACTTTTGGGGTGTCACTATATCGAGGTTTGACTGTATTGATTTTTGAGCACCAAAAATAGAAATTTTGACGTAAAATCTAAAAAATTCTAAATATTTTGGGTCATAAATAAAGGACAAATATTTATATTAAGAACTTTACCGAGCCCTCAATTAAGGGCCTCAATTAAAGGCCATTGCCGTCTCCGACAACGGCTGTCCCCGCAAATTCAAATTTTTTTTCTTTATCATTGAACTTCTGTTCGGATTTTACAACTTGGTTTCTTACAAAACTATACCTGAAATTAAATTCTAGCCTTGTTTTGTTAGAAACCAGGCTGAAAAATTCGTACAGAAGTTGAATGAACTGGCGAAAAAATTTGAATTGGCGGGGGACAACTCAAAACAGGTGGCAATGGCCCTTTAACATCTATTTAGCGAAAAAAATACTTTCTTGCTGAGATATGATCTTAAGTTGGAGTAAAGTTAAGTGGTCATTTTTTAAAATATTGACACTTCAACTTTAGGTCATATCTCAGCAAGTAAGTATTTTTTTAAATTCTGCTTTGTCATTCGGATTGCTGAGGAATTTTCGCATACTAGGGTGCCTCAGAATAAAAATTTTCAGCTAAAAATGGGTACTTTTCTTTAAAAGTACAAGAAATTTTTCGAGGGGGGGGGGGTGCACTTGGACTTTTACGCTATTTAGCTACAACCATATTACCAAGTTGATTTAGTGTAATTGCATGCGTGTTATCTGTGGTACTTATTCCCATGCTCTACAGTTACATGCAATATGTTCAAATAAAACTTGAAGATGAGCTGGACTTTTGCAGGTAAATGATATTTTGTAAAAGCCCCAACTAAAACTAAATACCATATTCTCTCTAGTAAGTGACTCTTTTCCTTACTTTCATGAAGTATTTCCCACCTCTATCCGGCTCCACTTTCAAGATTTTGGTTGAGCATCCAAAAACATCGAGATCGACCCAATTTTCAAGATTTTCGGAAGCTTGGAACACTAAATCGGGTGATCACTAAATCCAGCGTCGACTGTACTAGACAACCATGGAAAAATTAAAGATGTTCGGTGGTGGGATTCAAAATCACAATAGCAAAGAATATTATTGTTGAACCTCTCTATAACGTCCATTCTGTGAACCAAACACGGTAAAATATCAACTGACCACCATTTTTTTTTCGGAATATTTGAACTTTTGATTAAAAATCGACAATTTTGACAGTAAAAGTTTCGGAAAGTTACCCCTAATACCAAAATCTTCTCCTGAATCCGAATCCGTTAAGCTCAGGTCCGAAAAATTTCAGGAAGCTGAGATATCCTTTAAAGTAGGGAGGTGGTCCAAATTTTCTGTGTGGTCCACTCAAAATACCAATATCTCAGCTCTCCGAAACTTTTCGGACCTGATCTCAACAGATGCGGATTCAGGAAGAGATTTTGGTATTAGGGGTGACTTTCCAGTAACTTTTACTGTCAAATCGTCGATTTTTAATCAAAAGTTTCAAATATTCCGAAAAAAATGGTGGTCAGTTGATGGCCGTCCACCAAACACAAGTAAACTAAAATATCTCCCTCGCAAAAGAGATAAAAATGTTTATTTTCAGTCGTTGCCATTTTCAGAGTCAAGTCGCGCCATTTGGCGAGGAGTGGATTTTGCTCCGCAACGAAAACGACTTGGAGAAACCAATGGACAGGTAATACTCAATATTTAATAAAAAAAATAGTACTCGAAAATTCTTACACTCCAAGCCTTCTAACCCCAAACATTTTTTAAGATTCAAACGGGAAAACTTCTCAGCCATTCCTGAGCGCTTGAAGCAAGCCATCTATGTGGGACAACACGATCCAAATGAAGTGCGTCCCAAGCGCCAAGCATATCAGCAAAGTTCTGCTAGCTACCAAGCCAGCTCCTCCCAACCTAGTCCTCCTGGAGTACAACCTATGAGTGTGGAACAAGTGCATGGGTCTAGTGCTCAAGCTGAATCATGCTGCAGTTGTGGCGTAGGCAAACCAGGGCCAAATGGACCCCCTGGAGGGGACGGCAAGGATGGAAAAGGTGGATTGCTATGATACAAACTATTTTACTATCATAATTCTAGATGGACTTCCGGGCCCAGATGGAGACAGTGGAGTGGATGCACCACCGGCCAAGAAAGTGACAGCTGAGGACTTCTGTTTTGATTGTCCTGCTGGACCAGCAGGTCCACCTGGTGGATCTGTAATTTTTCTTTGTTTTTTCTTAATTATTTAGGTATTTGTTTTTATTTCAGGACCTAAAGGTACTCCTGGAAATGATGGCTCTCATGGAATTCATGGCTCACCCGGAAACCCTGGACCAGCTGGTCCACTTGGCCAACCAGGCACTCCTGGACAGCCAGGCCAGCCTGGTCAGAAGGGAGAAAGTGGACAGCCTGGCCAGATGGTGGAAGTGGTAATCATAAAATGGAACTTTTCGGCGTGTTAGCTTCAAAAATATGTTTATAGCCAGGAATCGCTGGTCCAGTTGGCCCACCTGGCCAAACCGGTCGTCCAGGTCAGGATGGAAAGAATGGTTTAGCAGGCAGACCTGGAACACCTGGAGCTGTAATGTTTTTGGCTTACATTTGGCTGATTTTGGATTTTTCATTATGAATTTAGGCAGGACCAATGGGCGACCTGGACTAATCGGGCCTAACGGTCAGCCAGGAGGGAACGGCAACAAAGGGCCTGATGGACTAGCTGGCACACTTGGAGGATGCGGTAAATTAGATTCATTTTTAGAAAAAATAAATTTGATATATTTAAGATCATTGTCCACCACCTCGCACAGCACCTGGCTTCTAACCCTGATGAGTTCTATATCTGGTTTCTAGCCAGAAAAATTAAAAGAAATATTCTGTATATACATGTTAACCATTCCGTCTTTGTTTGCTATGAATCATCAATGTAATCGCTATTGGTAATACGTATATTTTTGAAAGTTTCTGCTGCAAACGGAGCCTTTTTTAATTTTCTGACTTTTTTCTTTTTTGAAAAAAACAGCAAAAGTTCCGACTGCCCAGCGATTGGTACAAATTGTGATTGGGTACACTTTTTTCGATGTTTTTCAGCGCTGTTTTACCGAATTTCATTTCAGATGAATAGAATGGTTATTGGCCATTATGGCGTGGGTCTCTATAGATGGTAAAACTTCGACTCGCTACAATTCTGACTCGCTACACTTTTTGCGACTCGCTACACTTTAACTTTTTGTCCATTTCACCCAAAACCATGTACTACATGTTCCCCTATCCCTTGCAATGTGGAGTGTGCTGATCTTGGCCGCGAAGCGGCCAACAAGTGGTCTGGTACAACAATCTGTACCCACATAACAATAGAAAATTCAATCTGTAGCGAGTCGCAATTGTAGCGAGTCGCAGTAGCGAGTCACAATTTGTAGCGAGTCGCAGGTCGTCCTATAGATCGAGTCCAATGCATGTAATAGGACTGAAATCGGGGTTAAGTAGCATTTTAGATGTTTCAGCCACTTCCTCGTTCCTCTAACAGCTTAACATGTTGATTTCTTTTTCAGTGTCTCCCCAGGTTGTAAAGCTAGAAGAGAGGAGTTGTTATAAGAAATAGTATAAAGTCAAACCTCGTTATAACTATATAGATTGAGGTGAGTTGCTAATTGAGGAATAGCTTTTCTGAAAGCACATTTCAAAAAGTATATCAATAAAACAATGCTGAAAAGCGATTTTAATCAGGGATGGGTGGTCGTGTACACATTCAAAGGTTGCATTGTAGCGTTAATCGACTATATTGGAATATATATGGTGCAGTCGAGTCTCTACATAAGGACACTCTGTATAAGGACAGTCTCCATATAAGGACACAAAATTTTGCTTGGTTGGCATTCAGTAAGATTAAGCCAAACTAAATCTCCTTATAAAGACACTTCACATACTTATAAGGACAGCAAATTGCAGTCTATAACCGACCTTTTTCATAAGGTGAGCAGCGAAAATTTTCGACTAAATGCAGGGTTGGCAAGGGGTGGCTTTTCAGGCCACGAGGTGGCTTTTTCAATTTTTCATATTTTGAAAAATGAGGTGGCTTACGAGGTAGCTTGCTAAGTCTCTAAATAAATCCCTAAATTTTTACATTCTTCAAATGATTCAGTGAAGTTCGATAACTTGATAGTAAGCTAAGATTTTGGATACACGACAGTCGAAATTTTTTTGAAAAATACACAAAAAATTTTGAATTTTTTTTTGTTTCAAATCAGGGGCATTTTTCTGGTTGTGTTTTAAGGGGCATGCCGGTGCGTTAAGGCGCGAACCAGCAGTTTTTTTTTCGAATTTTTTTCGAATCGTCCCATTTTTCACTCATTCTGCGTCATATCTGATATAGGTGACCTTATACTGCTTTTTAAAACTAGGCAGAAAACTTAAAAAATTTAGATGAAAACGAATGTAAACATTTATCGAGAAAGAAAAGAACTGCTGGTTCGCGCCTTTTCTCCCAATCGGCCACGATCATGCCCTTTAACTAGATATTTTGGTTGTGTTTAACTAGGTAACAGTGTAAAGCAGGCTACTTTCTTGTTGGAGAATTTTGTTGTGATTGGTGTGATTGGTCTTACTACAGAAATTAGAGAATTCCTGTGGGCTAAAAACTGAATTTGAAGTGAATTCTGCTTTCTATATTTGCTGAGTGTACCGTCTTTCTTTCAGATTTTCGATCCCTTTTCCAAGGAAGCGTTCTCTGTAATCATTTGATCAATCATCATGGGCTACGCCGATCGACTTGCTGAAAAATACGCACGTGGGGATCTTGATGAGCATGCTGTGGCCAAGGGCAATTGTGGTCAGTCTTTTTCATACTCATCTCTCTGAATTCATTCTCTCTACACTAGGCAAGCGGACTAAGGCTGAGAAGGTCGAGCGAAAGCGAAACTACATCGAAAGTATGCTTGTAAATTTTATCTAACTGCTTCTTTGTAACTGTTTCCTCTAGGTGAGATTCGTGAGATCGGTTAGTGCGCATTATTGTTCAATTTATTATGTTTCTCTCCCGATACTTGGATTTTCTGTTTTTCTTTTCAGCTCCAACCAAAGCCGAGTTGAAGCACCACGCAGATCGTGATGGCCAGCAGAGCAGCGACCAGCGGGGCATTGAAAGAAGCAACCATTAGCGAAGCAAGCCAAAGAATGCCAAATCTTTTCCTTTCAGTCACAATCAATTCGGTTTACTTTCTCGTTGTTACCTCGACAAATAAATAGTTTAAATAATTAAAAGAGAAGTTTTGTAGTTTTGCCCTTTCGTTAATGCCACCTTGACCCCTTAGAAAATGGTAAATTGAGCGTTTAGCCTCCAACGATAGCCTACGATGTGCCGATACATGACATAATTTTGTCGGACCGAAATTTCGTCGTGGCCATAATTTCGTCGCGGCCAAAATTTGGTCGCGTATGATATTCGCATCATTTTCTTAAGTTTTGCTCAATGATTCAATTCAGCGTTGCGAACCACTGGGCGGCGGTGAGTTCATCAACAATGAATTCATCCACAGGTGAATTCATCCGCATCGAATCCACATTAACCCCCTTCGATAGTATCCAAACATAAAGGCTCAAGTGCACCGCCCCCCCTTCCCAAAGAGTATTTTTCTCTGAGCCTGCCTTTTTCGGTTTCTTGGTTTTTTTTTCACTCCAATCCATAGCAATGTGGAGTGTGCTGGTTAGTGATGGAAGCGGGACGGGACGGTCCCGAAAGTCCCGTCCCGCCGAAGAAAATTCAGGCAAAAGTCCCGTCCCGGTGGTCCCGAAATTTTGAAACAAAAGTCCCGGTCCCGGTCCCGAAAATTTGAAAAAATTCGGGACTTTTATTTAATTTTCCTACAACAGAATTTTTGCGGTTTTTGTTTTTTCCTGTCTATTTTTGTCGTTTTTAGATCTCATATGATTATTACACTCTTGTTTGTGCCTGAGTTTGTTTCTTATCGAACTAAAAAAGAGGGTTTAAAGTAAACTCTTTACAAATGGTTCAAGAGTGAACTGTTTACACTTAGTTCTAAGTAAACTTTCGATTTTAATCAATTTATATTAATTATTGATTTAATTATGCAGCCGGCCGTTCAATTTTCAGACACCCAAAATCCGAAAAACTGGAGATCAATTTTAAAATTTTTGAGCGCTTAACTATAAACATAAAACGAGATCAGTAGAGCTCGTTGGACTAAGAAAATACAAAAACAGCGATGTAAAGTATTCGCTCTATGCTGACATATATAGTAGAGGTGTGCATTTCGCCCGAGAGGGATTTCGGGATCAGGATTGAGGCCTTAAAAGAATTCGGGATCGGGATTACCACGAAAACCACAAAATTATGTAAAAACAAAAATTATCTGGCCAAAAATTATTTTTAAAATGCTCATTGGGGTTGGCAATTTTCGGGATCGAGATTTTCAAAATCGATGGGGAGGGATTCGAGATCGGGATTCAACATCAAAATCCTCGGAATGCGGTTCCCGATTCGAGAGCGATCCCAATCCCGTGCATACCTCTAATATACAGGATGGCCCGAAAAAATTCGGAAAATTAAAAATTCAATTTTTGAAATTTTTTGATCAGAAACTTTTTCCCATTGTTTCCATGCATATCTTCTATATTTCCTGTCCTCGAAATCGAGAAGCCGCAAAATTTCAGAAAATAGAGTATTTACAAATTTTTTAAAGGTTATCTTTTTACAGTCCCGAACGGACTTTTTTCTGGTCCCGGTGAAATTTTTGAAAAGTCCCGGTCCCGGTCCCGAAATTTTTTTTCTAAAAGTCCCGTCCCGGTAGTCCGAAATTTGAATATTTCCATCACTAGTGCTGGTCTTTGGCCAGGAAACTTGAGTTTTGGTAAAATCAATCGTATCCCAATACTCGAAAAATACCATACAAAACCTTATTTTACTATTATCAAACTATCTTCAGCGTGTTCAAATAAGTCCAGCAAACAGGTTTTGGAACATGAAAAAGGTAAAAAAAATTTGATCCAAATGAACGGCCGCTTGATTCAGTTGGTGCATGGATTATCCAGTAGAACTGAAGTTGGATCATGGAATTTTATTTTAATTTTAAAAGTTCTTTACAAGACGAAAACATTACTACTCGGGTACCATTACACTACCTGAGTTCCCCTACCTGGGTATGACTATCTGGATACAACAAAACCAAGTGGTCGTCCACTTGGATGAAAAAAAACTATTTTTTCATGTTCCAAAGCCTATTTTCTGGAATAATTCGAACACGCTGAATAAATTACGTTTCGTCTCAACTGGAAAATATTGTCTTTCCTAAAATCAAAACACTTTTTTCTGTGTTTTAAGTTTTGTTTTCAAGTTCAAGGTTCAATGTTTGATGAATGTTGCGAAATGTGTTATACAAAAAACAGACTCATGAGAAGTTTTGACCCTACTATAGCTAAGTACCCAATGGGAGCCGCACCCCGCACTCCGCACTCCCGCGCAAATCTTCACTCCCGCGGTGCGGCGCCAGCGTGTACACAATAAGGCGACACATTTTTGGAGCCGCACTCCCGCGCTCTTTCATTCTGAGTGAGGCGATTTTTTATTCGGAGTGCTGCGCATCATCGTTGTTTCATTTTCTTATGCTCTTTTCGGCGCTCAAATTATTTTTGAGTACAACTTTTCCGCTTGTGGATCCTAACTGAAACTTTTTAAGACTAAGGCTTAATTTTTGGAAAATGGGAAATTTTTCAAAGTAACACAGAAAACCACCCTATCTCACCTAAAATCATGTGCTGAACACAGTTTGTTAATACCAAAATAGTGATTTCACTAGCCACAACACCTATAAGGGGGTAGATACTTATTCTGAGGGAGCATCTGCCTACAAATCCCGAAAATATCAGTTTTTTATATGGGATTGCAAACCATGATTTTTTCAATTTTGGTGACTCAAACTATGAAACCTAGGATAGGTACCCATGGTTCAGGTGGATGGATATCAAGCTGGATGGCCTAAAAATGAAATTTTAGTCAATTTTTTACGTTTTTCATGCTCCAAAACCTGTTTTCTGGACTAATTCTGACATGCTGAAGATGGTTTGATAGTATTAAATGCTGTTTTGTAGGGTATTTTTTTAGTTTTGGGCAATAATTGATTTTGGTGAAATCAATTTATTGCGTGAAACTCAAAAAATACTCGAGAAAAAGCATTTTACCTCCATCAAACCATCTTCAGCGTGCCCGAATCAGTCCAGAAAACAGGTTTTGGAACCCAAAAATGTGAAAAAAATTTTGATCCAAGTGGGCGACCACTCGGTTTTAATGTCCAGACTCTAGAGAAGGTGCCAGGTGGTTACCCTGCTCACCCTGAGTCTTACTGGTCTTTCACAGAATAGTTTATAATTGTTATTTAAGAAACAATAATGTCTATTTGAGGGATTTGAGCCTGCAACCTCAAAAAGCGATCCTGAGAATTCATGCACTAAACCAAGTGGTCGACCACTTGGATCAAAAAAAATTTTTACGTTTTCGGGTTACAAAACAATTTTTCTGCACTAATTCGATCATGCTGAAGATGATTTGACAGTGGTAAAATTACGTTTTATCAAGAAATTTGTTTTATCGCTAACGATTGATTTTGATAAATCAAGAATTAGCAATAACTTAAAAATTTCTCGATAAACGTGATTTTACCACTGTCAAACCATCTTCAGCATGCTCGAATTAGTGCAGAAAAATTGTTTTGTAACCTGAAAACGTAAAAAAAATTTGATCCAAGTGGTCGACCACTTCACGGAGTGTCAAAATTCAAAAACGTAATCAGAATAGTTCAAACAAAACGCCAAGAATTTTCAAAAGGCAATTTGAAAATTTTGCTGTGAAATATTGAGCTTTTTTTTCTTTTCACCAATAGGACGGATATTCTCAAAATTTAAGGACTAATACAGGCCGAAACATAACAGTTTATTCTTCGTAACACAAATTAACAACAATATTTTTTTTTCTCGAAAAGCTTGTCTGAGATTGAGAATTAGCTTGGAACGTAGCAAATTTTTGACGCACAGATTCCAGAGATCGTTTTGCAAAAGGGTTTCCTACTTTAAAGTCTTCTTCGGGCGATTCGCAGAGAAGGCAAGGATGAGACGACGACGCACCAAGATGACCATAGACTGCACAAAGAAATTTGATGTCTCCAGTTGAAAACCTTTAAATTAGGTATTACGGTTGAATTGATACAAGGCACAACTTACCAAACAATTTCTCTAACTTGAAGACCTACTTTTATTGTGCTGAAAGAAATCTGGCTGAACATTTCGTGAAGATGAGAAAGTGAGGAATGGGTGTCTTCATCATCAGAGAGTCCAACTAGAAGAAGAGAATTTGCCGAATTTGGTAGCCTTACATTTCCTATTCCAATAGCACACTTAGTTGTGCCACTTCCTTTGTCTCCCAGAAAGAACAAAAACAGCTTTTCGTTGTAGCCACCACCAAACTCAAGGTTGCTTGACTCATTCAAACGATGAAGCCGTTCCTCCAAAATAAATTTTATGTTGGCCAACCAGATAAAACACTTCCCCCGACGACGGAAGAGATGATTTGCAGCTGATTGCCGAATTGCTTCACTAAGTCACGCACTTTTTTGTTCGAAGCGAAGATATCTTTACCAAGCTATAATTATAAACTTTATTTAAATGGTTTCCTGGAATGTATCCTACCTTGATCAGATCAGTTTTCAATGCACATCTCTGTCTCCAGCTCAGTCGACTTCCTAGCAGCTTAAGATCATCAATTGGTGAAAGCTTATAGACAACGAAAGGAGGAGGCTTAGGTGCTGATTTCATACACAAGCGATTTTCAACATCTTCACAGATTTGTCAAATTCTGATCTTGTTGGAGGATTACCAGCTTTGTCCAGAAAATGTAGCGCAATCTGGTCCAACTTAGACAAAGACGCTGTCCTACCACATTTGGGCAATGGCTTTCTTGGAATCTGAATAGAAAAGGTGGCTAAGAAAATTGGGTGAAAGACCTACTATCTCTTTCCTCCTATCTGGTTTGATTATTCGCCTTTTAAGAATCTGGTATTTGTTTGTTGCTCGGCCAGGCATTGTTGCAGTTGTATTATCACTGGAGTGCACTGATCCACTTGAACACTTTGAGCACCATATCGATATACCTTAATACAAGAAAAATATAGTCAAAATTTTTCCATGGTCAAAAATTTCAAAACCACGGACTTTTTTTAACTTTCTATATACCAAAATGAAGCCCGCAATCTCTACTACAAGATCCTCAGAGGGATTTTCGAAATTCCAGAATTTTCCGTAGTTATAACTTTTAAGCCAAAAAAACCATGGTTTTTGACTGGAAAATACTAATTTTCGAGATCGCGCCGTATAAAAGTTAAAAATTTCGTATTAATTGGAGCGATATTGCACATACATATGCCAAAATTAACGGGCTATTACGCTAACGATTTTGTTTTTAGCGTTTGTATCAAAAACAGAAGCTCAGTGTTGTTTTAGCACACAACTCAGTGTATTTTTTCAGTGATCTTTTCATAAAATAAATTTGTGGCAACCAAATTCGCTATCTTTTGTTTGCAAGTGATGGCTCGATAGAAAGCCCGAAAAACAGCGAATCTCACCAGTTTAAAGATAAACACAAAAACACAAACGGAATGGACATAATTCAGTAATACAAACCAAAAGAAAAATCCATTGAAAATTGCTGCTTTTTTTTCGCATTTCGCGCAAATTTCTCTACTGATTATGTTTTTGAATTTTGACACCCCGTGACTTGGTTTGCTACTACCTGGTCTAAATTGGGGAGAGGTTGCCGTCACCGAGGTTACTGGTTCGAGCCTCACTAAGTGTTAACTTTATTTTTTACTTCCATTTTTAGGCCATCCAGGTGGACAGCCACCTGACCATGAGGTCCTACCCACGAATTGGGGTTAGGGTGGGGATATCCAAGTGGACCACCCGAAATTTCAGGAGTCGATTAGACTTATTAACAATTTTTTATTCATACTTATTTTAGCCGATTACGTATTTGTAGCCTGATTACTGCGGTCGCGGACTTAAAAATTGACTGAAATTGACTTTTCATGTAAAAATATTTCATGGAAAATTTTCCACTTTCCACGGAAAATTTACCTCGA
Source organism: Ditylenchus dipsaci (assembly GCA_004194705.1). NCBI lineage: Eukaryota > Metazoa > Nematoda > Chromadorea > Rhabditida > Anguinidae > Ditylenchus > Ditylenchus dipsaci. The sequence goes on from SADC01000981.1 coordinate 33,475, forward strand.
TTCATGGTCTTGGGTTTTTCTCGGGGTGGTTTCAGCAGTTGGGATGGTATGAGGTAATTCACGGATGGCCTAAAAATCTGGGATGGTTTAGGATGGTTCAAACACAATCTAAAAAATTCGAAAAAACTTAAAAATCTGTTTGAAAAAAGTTTCATTTTGGGGAAATGTCTATACCCTAATTGGGACCACAGAGGTTCGATGAAGACCACTGATAGTATAACTACTGAGGGTGTAACGCCTATGAGTATCAGTGAGAAGAATTTCGCCAGAATAAAACCATACAAAGCTTTTCTGCCTTTATCAAAAAAATTTTTTTTTTAGCAAATGTGCCTTTAGCAAAAAAACCCGCCCTGAAGCACAATTGTCAGCTCTATTACTGGATGTATCAAGAAATTTATACATTTTGAGCGGCTATAAGTTTTTTCTAGGATGAATTCCGAAATTCTATGAATGTCAATCAACTCAGAAAAGAAATACATTTTTTGGCATATATCACGTGGGAAAAATATCCGACTAAATTCTGAAAATGCAAAAAAATGCATTAAAAAATCTCCTGAATCCGAATCCGTTAAGCTCAGGTCCGAAAAATTTCAGGAGCTGAGATATCCTTTAAAGTAGGGAGGTGGTCCAAATTTTCTGTGTGGTCCACTCAAAATACCAATATCTCAGCTCTCCGAAACTTTTCGGACCTGATCTCACAGATGCGGATTCAGGAAGAGATTTTGGTATTAGGGGTGACTTTCCAGTAACTTTTACTGTCAAAATCGTCGATTTTTAATCAAAAGTTTCAAATATTCCGAAAAAAATGGTGGTCAGTTGATGGCCGTCCACCAAACACAAGTAAACTAAAATATCTCCCTCGCAAAAGAGATAAAAATGTTTATTTTCAGTCGTTGCCATTTTCAGAGTCAAGTCGCGCCATTTGGGCGAGGAGTGGATTTTGCTCCGCAACGAAAACGACTTGGAGAAACCAATGGACAGGTAATACTCAATATTTAATAAAAAATAGTACTCGAAAATTCTTACACTCCAAGCCTTCTAACCCCAAACATTTTTTAAGATTCAAACGGGAAAACTTCTCAGCCATTCCTGAGCGCTTGAAGCAAGCCATCTATGTGGGACAACACGATCCAAATGAAGTGCGTCCCAAGCGCCAAGCATATCAGCAAAGTTCTGCTAGCTACCAAGCCAGCTCCTCCCACCTAGTCCTCCTGGAGTACAACCTATGAGTGTGGAACAAGTGCATGGGTCTAGTGCTCAAGCTGAATCATGCTGCAGTTGTGGCGTAGGCAAACCAGGCCCAATGGACCCCTGGAGGGACGGCAAGGATGGAAAAGGTGGATTGCTATGATACAAACTATTTTACTATCATAATTCTAGATGGACTTCCGGCCCAGATGGAGACAGTGGAGTGGATGCACCACCGGCCAAGAAAGTGACAGCTGAGGACTTCTGTTTTGATTGTCCTGCTGGACCAGCAGGTCCACCTGGTGGATCTGTAATTTTTCTTTGTTTTTTCTTAATTATTTAGGTATTTGTTTTTTATTTCAGGGACCTAAAGGTACTCCTGGAAATGATGGCTCTCATGGAATTCATGGCTCACCCGGAAACCCTGGACCAGCTGGTCCACTTGGCCAACCAGGCACTCCTGGACAGCCAGGCCAGCCTGGTCAGAAGGGAGAAAGTGGACAGCCTGGCCAGATGGTGGAAGTGGTAATCATAAAATGGAACTTTTCGGCGTGTTAGCTTCAAAAAATATGTTTATAGCCAGGAATCGCTGGTCCAGTTGGCCCACCTGGCCAAACCGGTCGTCCAGGTCAGGATGGAAAGAATGGTTTAGCAGGCAGACCTGGAACACCTGGAGCTGTAATGTTTTTGGCTTACATTTGGCTGATTTTGGATTTTTCATTATGAATTTAGGCAGGACCAATGGGCGACCCTGGACTAATCGGGCTAACGGTCAGCCAGGAGGGAACGGCAACAAAGGGCCTGATGGACTAGCTGGCACACTTGGAGGATGCGGTAAATTAGATTCATTTTAGAAAAAATAAATTTGATATATTTAAGATCATTGTCCACCACCTCGCACAGCACCTGGCTTCTAACCCTGATGAGTTCTATATCTGGTTTCTAGCCAGAAAAATTAAAAGAAATATTCTGTATATACATGTTAACCATTCCGTCTTTGTTTGCTATGAATCATCAATGTAATCGCTATTGGTAATACGTATATTTTTGAAAGTTTCTGCTGCAAACGGAGCCTTTTTAATTTTCTGACTTTTTTCTTTTTTGAAAAAAACAGCAAAAGTTCCGACTGCCCAGCGATTGGGTACAAATTGTGATTGGGTACACTTTTTTTCGATGTTTTTTCAGCGCTGTTTTTACCGAATTTCATTTCAGATGAATAGAATGGTTATTGGCCATTATGGCGTGGGTCTCTATAGATGGTAAAACTTCGACTCGCTACAATTCTGACTCGCTACACTTTTTGCGACTCGCTACACTTTAACTTTTTTGTCCATTTCACCCAAACCATGTACTACATGTTCCCTATCCTTGCAATGTGGAGTGTGCTGATCTTGGCCGCGAAGCGGCCAACAAGTGGTCGGTACAACAATCTGTACCCACATAACAATAGAAAATTCAATCTGTAGCGAGTCGCAATTGTAGCGAGTCGCAGTAGCGAGTCACAATTTGTAGCGAGTCGCAGGTCGTCCCTATAGATCGAGTCCAATGCATGTAATAGGACTGAAATCGGGGTTAGTAGCATTTTAGATGTTTCAGCCACTTCCTCGTTCCTCTAACAGCTTAACATGTTGATTTCTTTTTCAGTGTCTCCCAGGTTGTAAAGCTAGAAGAGAGGAGTTGTTATAAGAAATAGTATAAAGTCAAACCTCGTTATAACTATATAGATTGAGGTGAGTTGCTAATTGAGGAATAGCTTTCTGAAAGCACATTTCAAAAAGTATATCAATAAAAACAATGCTGAAAGCGATTTTAATCAGGGATGGGTGGTCGTGTACACATTCAAAGGTTGCATTGTAGCGTTAATCGACTATATTGGAATATATATGGTGCAGTCGAGTCTCTACATAAGGACACTCTGTATAAGGACAGTCTCCATATAAGGACACAAAATTTTTTGCTTGGTTGGCATTCAGTAAGATTAAGCCAAACTAAATCTCCTTATAAAGACACTTCACATACTTATAAGGACAGCAAATTGCAGTCTATAACCGACCTTTTTCATAAGGTGAGCAGCGAAAATTTTCGACTAAATGCAGGTTGGCAAGGGGTGGCTTTTCAGGCCACGAGGTGGCTTTTTCAATTTTTCATATTTTGAAAATGAGGTGGCTTACGAGGTAGCTTGCTAAGTCTAAATAAATCCCTAAATTTTTACATTCTTCAAAATGATTCAGTGAAGTTCGATAACTTGATAGTAAGCTAAGATTTTGGATACACGACAGTCGAAATTTTTTTGAAAATACACAAAAAATTTTGAATTTTTTTTTGTTTCAAATCAGGGGGGCATTTTTCTGGTTGTGTTTTAAGGGCATGCCGGTGCGTTAAGGCGCGAACCAGCAGTTTTTTTTCGAATTTTTTTCGAATCGTCCCATTTTTTCACTCATTCTGCGTCATATCTGATATAGGTGACCTATATACTGCTTTTTAAAAACTAGGCAGAAAACTTAAAAAATTTAGATGAAAACGAATGTAAACATTTATCGAGAAAGAAAAGAACTGCTGGTTCGCGCCTTTTCTCCCAATCGGCCACGATCATGCCCTTTAAACTAGATATTTTGGTTGTGTTAAAACTAGGTAACAGTGTAAAGCAGGCTACTTTCTTGTTGGAGATTTTGTTGTGATTGGTGTGATTGGTCTTACTACAGAAATTAGAGAATTCCTGTGGGCTAAAAACTGAATTTGAAAGTGAATTCTGCTTTCTATATTTGCTGAGTGTACCGTCTTTCCTTCTCAGATTTTCGATCCCTTTTTCCAAGGAAGCGTTCTCTGTAATCATTTGATCAATCATCATGGGGCTACGCCGATCGACTTGCTTGAAAAATACGCACGTGGGGATCTTGAGAGCATGCTGTGGCCAAGGGCAATTGTGGTCAGTCTTTTTCATACTCATACCTCTCTGTGAAATTCATTCTTCTCTACACTAGGCAAGCGGACTAAGGCTGAGAAGGTCGAGCGAAAGCGAAACTACAATCGAAAGTATGCTTGTAAATTTTATCTAACTGCTTCTTTGTAAACTGTTTCCTCTAGGTGAGATTCGTGAGATCGGTTAGAGTGCGCATTATTGTTCAATTTATTATGTTTCTTCTCCCGATACTTGGATTTTCTGTTTTTCTTTCAGCTCCAACCAAAGCGAGTTGAAGCACCACGCAGATCGTATGGACAGCAGAGCAGCGACCAGCGGGGCATTGAAAGAAGCAACCATTAGCGAAGCAAGCAAAAGAATGCAATAATCTTTCCTTTCAGTCCACAATCAATTCGGTTTACTTTCTCGTTGTTACCTCGACAAATAAATAAGTTTAAATAATTAAAAGAAGAAGTTTTGTAGTTTTTGCCCTTTCGTTAATGCCCACCTGACCCTTAGAAAATGGTAAATTGAGCGTTAGAGCCTCCAACGATAGCCTACGATGGTGCCGATAACATGCATAATTTGTCGGACCGAAATTTCGTCGTGGCCATAATTTCGTCGCGGCCAAAATTTGGTCGCGTATGATATTCGCATCAATTTTCTTAAGTTTTGCTCAATGATTCAATCAGCGTGCGAACCAACTTGGGCGGCGGTGAGTTCATCAACAATGAATTCATCCACAGGTGAATTCAATTTCGCATAGAATCCACATTAACCCCCTTCGATAGTATCCAAACATAAAGGCTCAAAGTGCACCGCCCCCCCCTTCCCAAAGAGTATTTTTCTCGAGCCTGCCTTTTCGGTTTCCTTGGTTTTTTTTTCACTCCAACCATAGCAATGTGGAGTGTGCTGCTGTTAGTGATGGAAGCGGGACGGGACGGTCCCGAAAGTCCGCGTCCCGCCGAAGAAAATTCAGGCAAAAGTTCCCGCCCGGTGGTCCCGAAATTTTGAAACAAAAGTCCCGGTCCGGTCCCGAAAATTTGAAAAATCGGGACTTTTTATTTAATTTTCCTACAACAGAATTTTTGCGGTTTTTGTTTTTCCTGTCTATTTTGTCGTTTTTAAGATCTCATATGATTATTACACTCTTGTTTGTGCCTGAGTTTGTTCTCTATCGAACTAAAAAAGAGGGTTTAAAGTAAACTCTTACAAATGGTTCAAGAGTGAACTGTTTACCACTTAGTTCTAAGTAAACTTTCGATTTTAATCAATTTATATTAATTTATTGATTTAATTATGCAGCCGGCCCGTTCAATTTTCAGACACCCAAAATCGAAAAACTGGAGATCAATTTTAAAATTTTGAGCGCTCTAACTATAAACATAAACGAGATCAGTTAGAAGCTCGTTGGACTAAGAAAATACAAAAAACAGCGATGTAAAGTATTCGCTCTATGCTGACATATATTAGTAGAGGTGTGCAATTTCGCCTCGAGAGGATTCGGGATCAGGATGAAGGCCTTTAAAAGAATTCGGGATACGGGATTACCACGAAAACCACAAAATTATGTAAAAACAAAAAATTATCTGGCCAAAATTATTTTTTTAAAATGCTCATTTGGGTTGGCAATTTTCGGGTCGAGATTTTCAAAATCGATGGGGAGGATTCGATGTCGGGATTCAACATCAAAATCCTCGGAATGCGGTCCCGATTCGAGAGCGATCCCAATCCCGTGCATACCTCTAATATTACAGGGATGGCCCGAAAAAATTCGGAAAATTAAAAATTACAATTTTTGAAATTTTTTGATCAGAATTTTTCCCATTGTTTTCCTGCTATCTTCTATATTTCCTGTCCTCGAAATCGAGAAGCCGCAAAATTTTCAGAATAGAAGTATTTTACAAATTTTTTAAAGGTTATCTTTTACAGTCCGAACGGACTTTTTTCTGGTGGGAAAATTTTGAAAAGTCCGGTCCCGGTCCGAATTTTTTTTCTAAAAGTCCCGTCCCGGTAGTCCCGAAATTTGAATATTTCCATCACTAGTTGCGGCTTTGCCAGGAAACTTGAGTTTTGTAAATCAATCGTATCCCAATTACTCGAAAAATACCATACAAAACCTTATTTTTACTATATCAAACTATCTTCGCGTGTTCAAATAAGTCCAGCAAACAGGTTTTGGAACATGAAAAGGTAAAAAATTTATGATCAACATGAACGGCGCTTTGATTCAGTTGGATGCATGGATTACCAGTAGAACTGAAGTTGGATCATGGAATTTTATTTTAAATTTTAAAAGTTCTTTACAGCGAAAACATTACTACTCGGTACCATACACTAACCTGAGTTCCCTACCTGCAGGTATGACTATCTGGATACAACAAAACCAAGTGGCGTCACTGGGATGAAAAAAAACTATTTATTTCATGTTCCAAAGCCTTTTTCTCGAATAATTCGAACACGCTGAATAAATACTTTTCGTCTCAACTGGAAAATAATTGTCTTTACTAAAATCAAACACTTTTTTCTGTGTTTAAGTTTGTTTTTCAAGTTCAAGAGTTTCAATGTTTGATGAATGTTGCGAAATGTGTTATACAAAAAACAGACTCATGAGAAGTTTTGACCCTACTAATAGCTAAGTACCCAATGGAGCGCACCCCGCACCCGGCACTCCCGCGCCAAAATCTTCACTCCCGCGGTGCGGCGCCAGCGTTACACAATAGGCGACACATTTTTGGAGCGCACTCCGCGCTCCTTTTCATTCTGAGTGAGGCGATTTTTTATTCGGAGTTGCTGCGCATCATCTTGTTTATTTTCTTATGCTCTTTTCGGCGCTCAAATTATTTTTGAGATACAACTTATTCCGCTTGTGGATCCTAACTTGAATTTTTTAAGACCTAGGCTTAATTTTTTGGAAAATGGGAAATTTTTCAAAGTAACACAGAAAACCACCCTATCTCACCTAAACTCATGTGCTGAACACAGTTTGTTAATACCAAAATAGTGATTTCACTAGCCACAACACCTATAAGGGGGTAGATACTTATTCTGAGGGAGATCTGCCTACAAATCCCGAAATATCAGTTTTTTATATGGGTTGCAAACCATGATTTTTTCAATTTAGTGACTCAAACTATGAAACCTAGGATAGGTAC
>SADC01000982.1:0-20214 GCA_004194705.1 Ditylenchus dipsaci
ACCTTCTGCCAGTTGTTGAGCGGGAAACAAAACCTTCACGACTCGCTATTGTCATCAGGGTAATGGAGTTGTTTGAAGCGATCTTTTCGGACTTACCAAAACACCCTGGCGAAATATGTGCAACACGACCACGAGTATGACGAATTTCTTCAACTGGTCACATTCTGCTATAGCACCGCAGTCAGTGAACGACTGGGAAGTCACCATTCTATTTAGTCTTTGGCAGAGACCGATTTTCGCGGTAGACATCATGCTAGACCCGCGGGTAGAACCTAGAAATTTTTCAGTCACTGAGACGCAGGAATTCAAAATCAAGCTGACGAAATCATTTAGAAATACATGGCACATCGCTGCAGAACAAACAATCAAGGCGCAATAAAATGCAATAAAACCAATAAAACGCGCAATTTGCCCCCGCAAGTCAACATTTTCGTAAGAGGTGTGCATGTCCAGAAGTAGAACTTTTTGTTTATCCATTCCTCGTACAAAAAACGCTCAAACACAGTGGGTTTGAGTATTGTGGGACGCAAAATCGAATGGCACGCACGTTGTGGCGATAAGATATATTTTTGTGTTTATCTATAATTTTTTCAATGATTGCGAGTTATTCTAGAAAAAATCAAATAAAATTTTTTGACGCTACTGGCTTATACCCCCCCCCCAAAAAAAGCTACTTTCTTATACCCCCCCAAAAATCGGACCTACTGTCATATACCCCCCCCCCCCAAAAAACCGACTTTTTTAGGAGTGTCTAAAAACCATTTTTATGCAATAATTTCGCCATGAAGGGACCAGAAAAGCAGTTTAAAAGGGATTATGGGCTGTATTGGGAGGGGAAGGGAATAATACAGGGGCCACTTTTTTTTAGCTGCTTTATCATGTTTTTCAACTCGGGCCGTGGCAAAAATAGACTCTATATGCATTTTATGATCAAGTGTACTTCTCGGAATCATGTCTAAGGTAAGTGCGTGCGCGCATCTCTAACTCTCAAGCCCCCTGCGCCCCTTCGGGGGCGCAGGGGGCTTGGGGGCTTGGAGTTGAGATGCGCACACCCACATACCTTAGACACAAATCACTCGAAAGCGACTCTGGATGCATGAAAAAACATGCATACCAGAGTTATTTATGCGGTAGGCCCCAGTATTCAAAACTATGTTCAACATCTTTGATTTTGCGACCGAAAAGAGTTTACCCCCCTCATCAGGCCTGGGGCTACGAGCCAGAGGCTCAGCCGTCCAAAATTTACACGACAACCATCGGGATCCACCCGGCTGATCGGTCCGATCATTTCGAGTCCTTATACTTTTACGTGCACCACAAGTGGCTGGGTTTGAAAGTGACTTCAACGCTTAGAGAATTAATACTCTTTGGTACTTATAGGCACTATAGAAGTGGCCCCTGTTTTGTCCCTTCCCCTCCCAATACAGCCCTTGAACCCTATTTTAATTGCTTTTCTGGACCTTTTATGGCGAAATTATTGCTTAAAAATATGTTTTGACCACTCCCAAAAATCTTGATTTTTTGGGGGGGGTATAAGCCAGTAGGTCCGAGGATTGGGGGGGGGTATAAGAAAGTAGCTGTTTTTGGGGGGGGTATAAGCCAGTAGCGCCAATTTTTTTTTTAAACTTTTTTTGCCTCGGCCACCCATGCTTTTAAGACATTTTTTATAAGAACAAAAAAATACAAAAAATGACCTTGGCGGACATAGAGAATAATAACATTCTAAATTTCTGTTATTCACATTCGATTCAACTCGTAAAAGAAATTATTTTAATAATTAAAAATCGATTTTCGCCTCGGTCCGGCCTATTATTTTTTGAGCTAATGGCGAAAACCAAAAGAACAGGGGGACCAAGGCAGAAATCGATTTTGCCGTCATATATCGAAAAAATTTGTTTTACGAGTCGAGTCGAATGTTAAAACAGAGAATAGAAATATTGCTTGAATTGCATAAAAAAGATATGGCAAAAATAAAACTTCCAAATTTTTTCAGGACACCCTGTACATTGGAGTCGAAAGTTTTTTAAAGTGAGTAAATTTATATCATTCTTTTTGTTAAAAATAATCCGAAGTCATTAGAAGCAATAAGACTGCTTCTATTGATTAGGTTTTTAAAAAAAAAGAATCGTTGAAAAATCTTGATTCAAAAGAAGATATGGCAGAAATCGTTTAAAACTTTCTCGCCCCACTCTTCCTTAGCATTTATATTCCAACTAAAATTTTATTGATTTCTTTTTTGTGGAAGATTATCAGTCCCCTGAAATTTTCAGATGAAAATTAACCATATAAGTCTTTACAGACATCTTATGATGGGCTTTACTCAATTGTTTGAAATCATTCGATGAAAGATTCAAAAAAAAAAACTCTTCCCTAACACTCATACTCCAACTAAAAATCTTATTTATGAATGTTTTTAGGCCATTTAAAACACTTAAATCAATTGGCCGAATCATTCAGCCACAAAAAATAGGACAAAATTCATGATTGTGCGTCACACAGACGGATGCGTGGACTTAACAGGAATATGGAACAGGATGGTAATAAATGGCTTTTAAATAAATGGCTTTTCTGGTCCTTTTATGGTAAATTATTACATAAAAATGGTTTTTGAGTTCATATAAAAAAGTTGGTTTTGAGGTGGAGGGGAGGGTGTGGTACAATGGAATATTACCGCCATTATTTGTCTCCACTTTATTCGCATGTATCAAAGAAGCTCATACCACTAAAGCAATTTTTTTTTTCGAATAGTTTCGGTCTTTTCAAAGAGGTAGTTCGCCGCTCAATCGAGAACCAAGTTCGTAAGCACACCCAAAAGACTTGCAATGCGGTAATCGCTGGTCAATCTTACTAAATCAATGAAGGCCATAACATTTGAATGAATTCCAAAAATTGTTCTTTCGAAAAGACAAAAATATCCTTGGATTTAATGTTTGGACCATCTACTCGTACAGTACTCGTGCTAGGAGTACGAGTACGAGAAGAAATTGAGAGGAACGAAGTACGAGTTCGAGTACGAAGCTGGAAATTTTGTGGTACGAGGTACGAGTACGCAGTACGAGGAAAAAATTAGAGGTACGAGCAGCGTTTAAATACGCGTTTAAATAGCAGCGTTGAAATAGCGTTTAAATAACGAGCAGCGTTTAATAGCGTTTAAATACGAAAACTAACTTGAATCATTGAAAAAAATGATTCATATAACTCATGATTCAAATTATCCTGATCAAACGAATCATTTTCGAAATTAATTGAATCAGTGATTCAAATTGCCAGCACTGTTGATACCACACGAACGAAAAAAAACAATACCGTATTTACTCTAATAGTAGCCCCCCTCTAATTGTAGCCCCCCCTCAACTTTGAGAGTCTGGATCTTGGCAGAGTCAATATTTTGCAAAGCTTCTTATTGCATTTTCTTAACTCCACGAGCTCTACCGATTCTGCTTTTTAGATTTTTTTATTTTCACCTAAAAATCTCGAGATCAACCTCAAACTTTTCCGATTTTTGGTAGGTTGAAAATTAGTAGCCCCGGGGCTACTATTAGAGTAAATACGGTAGGCAAAGTTAGCAGGAAACTCTCAGGAAATTTCATTGTCATATATATATAAATTTCTGAACCATCAGAAAGATATGGTTCTTTAAAATGTGTTTCTGAACTTATTGGATAGGAGATTGCGACGGTTTGAACACACTTTTTTTGTCGTAGTTTATCTGCCAGCCGTGCTCTAGTGTGTCCTTGGCTGGCAATCACTATCCTGCGACCTCACTGCTTTGTGTACTGCAGATTTGAAGTTGCTAAAAAAGAGTCGGAGGCTGAAAGAGTCACAAAATGTTTACACCCAATCAAAGAACCAGTCAATGCAAGAACATCAGATTTTATGCTGTTTTTAGATGTGCAACTCAGGATTAATAAATTATCTTATAAAAAATTCACAGAAAAGAAGGCACCTGAGCGTATACGAACTTATTTTGAAACTATCGGAACTGCTTTCATTGCAATATTTTTCATTATTTTCGATGTAATATATACTTGTGGGCAAACAGGATTCTTCCTTACTTCTTCAGAAAAAACTCTTCAGAAAAAACTTCAGAAAAAAGTTTTTTTCTTCAGAAAAACTTCAGAATAAAAGCCTGCCTTTTTCAGCCTTCATATGTCACCAAGACGGTGCCATGGCATTTCGTCCAAAATTCAGTTCGTCCAAAGTCAATTCGTACAAAGACAATTCGTCAAAATTCAGTTTGTCCAAAAGTCAATTCGTCCAAAGTGCATTTCGTCCAAAATGCAATTCGTCCAAAATGCAATTCGTCCAAAATGCAGTTCGTCCAAATGCAGTTCGTCCAAAATTCAATTCGTCCAAATTTTTATTCCAAGTCAAAATTTTTTGCGAGAGAACTATTTCAACGATGACAGCATAACTTCAACCGCTCAGAACCTGTGCCAGAGTGGCCCATAGCCAAAATAAATCTGGTTTTGGTTAACTAAAAGGGACAGTTGTTTTTGCGAAAAAACGATATAGCGAACCGAATCGCAATGAGATCGGGTGAATCGCTCAGAATACCATGGTGGGCAAAACCAACAAAATGAAGAAACACCAATAAAATTCAAAACGAGTATTAATTTTTGACCATAATTTTATTGGTGTTTTATGGGTTTTTTAGTGTTTTGTTGGTGTTTATTGGTTTTATCGATTTATTGGTTTTTATTGGTTTTATCGATTTTATTTGGTGTTTTATTGGTTTTCCATTTTTATCGATTCTGACCCTTTCTTACCCAATTTTTTAGCTGAAAGAGTCAGGAAAGGTTCAATAACCATCGCAAGAATCTATTTACTATTCACAAGCGAAATTCTTTGAAGCATTTCTCTGATTACCCTCACATCACACCAACCTGAATCCAACATATTGCCTTAAACCACATACCTGTGTGCATAGCTTTTTGATGATATCCGCCATGATAAGCGCAATACGTATTAATTATAATTAAAAGTCTATGAAAGCTCTGTAATTGAGAAGTCTTCTCTTCCAAAAAAACAAGCTGTCCTCATCAATATTGTTCAAAGAGCTTCGACTAAAGCCATTCAAATAACAAAACCCATATATTGTCTTCATTCACTTTATTGCCAACAATTCACCTAATACAACTAAACACTCACATAAAGTCTTTCAAAAACATATTTCTCAGATGTACTAAAGCGGCGATTCTTCTGGGATCCATTCGATTCCTCGTGAAGTCCACCAACACACATCTGAGCTCTTTGAAGGCACGCTCACTTGAGTACTTTTGCTGAATAGCTAATAAAAGACGAGCGAGAGAACCAAAAACGGAAAATCTGAAAAATAAGTTAGAATACAGATACTAAGACGTATTTGCTGACCTTTTAATGGTTCTTCAGAAAAGAAGCGGATCTTCTTCCATCAGAGGCAGAGAATGAAAGCATTGATCTCGCTCTCCACAGATCTGGGCTGGACACATGCAAACGCAGACTTCCGCTTCTTTGGCGTGACTTCTATAGTATCTTCCGGAGTCAAATGCGCAGCTTCATTGACCACCAAACCCTTTTCTGTAAGAAATGATTACGAATAGCAATATGACGAATTTCAACCTCATCGTAATTCAATCCAGGGATTTGAGAACAGATGCTTCGTAGCGACCATGCATGAATGGTCTAGGTTTCCAACTTTTTATGAAAGCATTCCATAGCTGATGCAGCCAAAGCAATACCATAGAGCAAATTATCATTGTATTTGTGCTTTTTCCTGAAACTGCAGCCAAATGGACGCCAAATGCTCAATATTCTGTTTGATGTCGGCTCTGCTTCATTCTCAAGATTTTAAAATAATGAAACGATTAACTCGCGATAAGTACCTGCACATCAATAACCATGTTTGCTACAGGTTCCAGAATAGACAAGTACTCACTGAAACAGCGCTGTTTGCTAACTCTTGTAGTTGGTCGCAAGCAAAGGAGCAAACTGGGAACAGCTTCTTGCAGAAGTCTAGATTTTTCAGAACTGCATCCACCATATTGTAATAGGAAAGCCATCGCGTTTCCATCGCGTTTAAGCGCTTTTCCAGCAGCAGCGAGAATTTTTCCATCTTCCTTAAATCAGGAACATGATAATGTTATGTCAAAACGAACGCTCAGTTACTAACCTTAACTTCTCTACAGTTTCTCATCAACTGTACTGTGTTTCAACTCTTTGGCACACATTCTTAATGTCGTCTGGAAGCAAAGAATCTTGGTAGTGCGAGTGTGTCCGTTTCGCAATTGTAGCCCGATGTGAGCTAGGCATGGTTGATGATTCTCTCCAAGGGCAATTGACATTGCTGCCTTCGCGGTAGTGACGAATATCTTCTTCCAGTCTTCTCCTTGAATCCGAGTTGCATCATCTGATCATCTATGAGAGCCTTCACGTTTGCACTTTTTTTCATGTCATATGGCAAAGGGGAGAAAAGCAAGACGAAGTCATTCTGTTCCTAAAAAATCTTCATAAATAGCAAACAATTGACAGCCAAGATAACGAACCAGTCAGAGTCAAGAAAGTGTGCAGTAACCGCAATATAATCCACTTGCTTCTTCGCAAATCAAATGAGGCATCCACATGCTGTCTAAAGCCGCTTATTTATTTTTGACTTGAAGCATGATGCTATCCACTGAAAGGTCAACCCATTTTGCAAGCGTATTTTTTGAAGGCAGGAGGTCTCTAGCTTGCTTTTCGATTCCCTTCACGAAATTGTCAATGCTAATTGAATTGTAATTTAACTAAACTTTAGCGCGGCACAACCTTATTTTCCGGAATTCTCCAAAAAAAGCGAGAAAGCTTCTGTCTTCGACGATTCTCAATGGTGAGTTGAGCAAACAGCAAATTTAAGCAGAGATTGCTCCATTTCGGCATTCGAAGCTGGCGATCCGCGGATGTGAAAACTCGAATGGTAACTATAAGTATTTCAAAGTCCACTGCAAGCCTAGCAGAATATACCTTAAAGATGCACTACCAGCTTTGTTAAAAATCTTTCTACATCCTTCTAATTTGCAGACCACCATATCTGAGACGAGTCATTGTCCAGTAGAATGTCGAAACGATTACCCAAATTCTTTGCTCCGCGTCCAAGGCAAGGTTGAGTGGCGATTGGCTCGAATACAATCTAAATGTAATTTTCACGGAAAGCTGAGACAACCCCTATATTGATTACTAACTTTCTTTACGGCGTCCATTTCAGCCATCGAGACTTTATTTGTCGATGGAGCTTTATACTGAATTTTTACCTAAACAATGAAAAAGGTCAACAATTCGGTGAAATTTTTGCTAGTATGCAGTGAAAATCAAGGACCAATAAAAACACCAATAAAAGACCAATAAAACACCAATAAAATTTAATTTGAATTTTTTGGTTTTTATTGGTCTTTTCCAAAAACGAAACGCCACAACATTTTATTGATCTTTGCCCATTTGTTGGTTTTGCCAACCATGCAGAATACTACCAATATCCGAAGCTATCCTAAACCACTGCTTAGACGGTTTGCAGTAGTTTGCAATGTTCGGTTGGTCAGATTCTGAGCGATTCATCCCGTCACGGCGCGATTTGATTCGCTCGATCGTTTTTTCGCAAAAATTGTCCCCGCTTTAGCAAACCCCGAAAACCGTTTTCATTGGTTTTTCATCTCTGTCACATGGGATTTTGGACTCGAAGTAAATATCAAGTGAATTATCTCTTAATAGGTTACAGGTTCCAATCACGGTGGTAACGAAATTTTTTTCTGACTGAAATAGTTTTTCAATAGAGCTTCAGAGTGGATAGTAGGCCAACTAGTATAGGTGTTTATACCAAGACAGTGATTTATGTGTGTTTTTACAATAAAGGACTGCAGTCGCAACCGCGGACTGCAGTCCTCATTGTGAACACACAAAAATCCACAGCCGTCACTCGGATTGAAGTCCGCAGTGAGGACTGTGGACTGAACCAACTAAACTAAACCGCTAGAAAAATCGCTTCAAATCACTCCCAATGAAACTCAAATCACCCCGAACCAACCAAAATCATTTAAATGACCCCAACTACATCCTAAACAATTCAGTTAGAATAGTTAAACTTTTTTGTGGTGACTTGAACTGGATCAAGAGGATCAAGAATTTGGGTGGGTTGGCTGGTTTTGGCTAATACAAAATATTTTTCTCCTTCCTTTTTCGCGTAATTTTGTCAGGATCATGCATCATACCCAGCTGATTTGACAGAATGTCATTTACAGCTAAAGCACAAAAACCAAACAACGAAATTTATTGCCAAATAACGAGAAACAGACAATTAATATCATCGAGATACTAGACACTAGCCTGCACAGGCGGCTCATAGGCATCTGGACGATAGGTAATCTCGCCATTTCCGGAAGTAATGGCACCAGCAGTCTCGCCATGCATTTCCAACAGCTTGCCCATTTCAAACTTCGCTTCTGATGATCTAACCTTGCGAATATAGACGTCTTGGAGAGGATAGATTCGGAAACACGACTTCTCGATGTCTTTGCCAATGGAATCCGGAATCAGCTTGTTGCACACTTCACGAAGGTCACTCGAAGCAACCTAAAATGTCAAATCAGTCTTATGACGACGGAAGAAATAAAAAGACTCTTTTGCATGATTTCGACCATTTGGCACGGATAGCGCGAACATGCGACGACTTGGCATAGCTGAAAACAGGGTAATACCTTCGGAATAATTTGAGGAATACTAACCCTGGTCTTCTTCACTTGATGGCAGACCTCTTGTGAATCCAATGCAATAGACGCAGAAGATATCCATCAGTGGTCTTCACATCACATGAGCTTCAATCAAGGTCTAAAGCATGGTATACAACAAACGGACAAAGCGAATGCAACAAACATACTGCCACTTTTTGACGATTGAGCAGATCTTGTCACGAGTAAAGCTCATACCGTGGAAGTTGGTCAAGCACGTCTTTCCTTGCACATCCTCGCAGATCAGGCGGAACTTTCTGAAATCGGACTCGGAATGTTGAGATCGGCAAGAGACCCTAAAGAATAGAATATCATAGGTGATCAGATGATAGCTTGATGCTTACTCATAGACGCGCCCCTTCAGGAAGTCACTGGCGATCTCTGAAACAATCATTTAAAAGGTGAAATGGAAATTCATTTACTTGTTCCCTGAGACTTGTTGACGAATGTCTTCCCAATGGTGCGTTCGTGAACATAGCCGGCTTTGACATCGTACCATTCCCTAAAAAAAGCAAGAAAGTAATAGAAAACGTTCCTGTCGCATAAAGCATACTTTCGGTGAACGGATCAACCACCTTCTTCTTATTCCCTTCTTGATCATCTTCTTATTTTTCGAAGCCATGCTTGCTTTCAACTGCTAAAAAACAATTTATTTACGAATAGAAACTATGAATCGAAAATATGAACGCATAAATGAAAACAATAATCGGATAAATGTCTCAATCAAATCTTGATCAAAAGGGTTTGAGGTCGTAGTCCAAAAGAACGTGGTACTGGGTGACTTAAGGAGAAACGGTCAGGTGATATTATTGGCAGTGCCTACATATCGGTACGCAGGTGGAAGTGGATCAATAAAGATTTCTGCCGAACTTCATTATGTTCGAATTTGACGAATTGCGTTTTGGACGAATTGGCTTTTGACGAATTGAATTTTGGACGAATTGAATTTTGGACGAATTGTCTTGGACGAATTGAATTTTGGACGAACTATATTTTGGACGAACTGACTTTGGACGAACTGAATTTTGGACGAAATGCCATGGCACCACCAGGACCACTCTCAATAATAAAAGCATTTAGACAATAATGTCTGCAATCAATTACGACACGCAAGAAACGAGATATGTCAACCAAGCTACCCATAACTTAACTATGAGGACTCCATACGCAATTCTTTAATGGTTACTGGAAGATGCACTTTCTAAACTTTCAAAAACCAGTGGGAATTATATACTATCTTGCCAAGCATCGCAAAGTAGACTTGGCTAAGACTCTAGGCCTATAAACAGTCACCAGCATATTGATCACCAAAACTTGGCGATAATTGGTCAACATATTCTTGACCACTTTGCTTAATATTCGCATTTCCCGTAGCCATTGCTTGATATTACTCTTTTTAAATTTGTTGTTTAGATTATTGTGTGAATTTTTCGTGCTACCCTGTTTACCCTTTTCGCTTGTTTCTTTTCGGCTTGAATATTTTTTGTAATTCAACAAGTTGAGTTACCGCTAGCAAATGTTCCGATCAGCTAAAAGAAAAAATTTACACGCCTAAAGCCAAAGCCAAAGCACAAAACTTCAAAGTTGTAGAGCACGTTAAGGGTATCCCGTTCGGTAGGATCCTGAAGAACACTGTATACAAAAAGAAGAGCGCTGAAAAATGGATATCGTTGGCCGAAGATTTCAAGATCGGAGACAACCAAGCTGGGAACTTAAACCCATAACTCAAATATTTCGATTCCGTGTGCAATTTTCAGATGGGTTAACAAAATCTGCACGTTTCTTATAACCATAATTCAAAACCATTAAAAGATTTATACTACCTGACTAAGCATCATGAGTATACTTGACCACTTGACCAGATACTTCACTTTTTATACTTGACCAGCGTAGTATATTTTACAATTACTCAGCCATCACCTCAGCCAGCTGAGGTCTGAAAAATTTTCCTCAGCCGTCAGTCAAGTCAAAAATTTTTACCTCAGCCTCATCCACCGCCTTAGCAGGCCAAGGGCTGAATTAAACTCAGCCGGCTGACTGAAATTCAATAATTAGCGACAGCCTGGAATAAAATTTAATAACTGAATCTTTTTTTCCTCTTTTTTTCCTCTTCTTTTTTTCGTTTCATCTTTTTCCTCTAATAAGCACCCCAGGCGCTTATTTTTCAAACCCTCAAAAATCGGAAATTAGAATCCGAGATTTTGGGTGCTCAACCAAAATCTGAATAACGGAATAGGTAGAGCTCGTGCGAGTTAAGAAAACGTATCAAAACACTTGCAAAAATATTGCTTTACACTGAGATCGATACCCTCAAAGTCGAGGGGGTTATTGATGCTGTCATCCCTCGCTTTAGCTTAGGTATCTTCTCTCTTTCTTCCTTTTTTCAGCCTCGTCAGCCCTAGGATTATAATTCGGATCAGCCGGCTGACTGAAATTAAATAATTTAGCGACAGCCTGGAATGAAATTAAATAACTGAATCTTTTTTATTACCGTATTTTCTCTAATAAGCGCCCCAGGCGCTTATTTTCAAACCCTCAAAATCGAAAATTTAGAATTCGATTCCGAGATTTTTGGGTGCTCAACCAAAATCTGAATATGAGAGGTAGAGCTCGTCGAGTTAAGAAAACGTATCAAACAGCTTTGCAAAATATTGCTTCTACACTGAGATCGAGACCCCAAAGTCGAGGGGGGGGGGTGGTTGCTTATTAGAGCAGGGCGCTTATTAAAGAAATAGGGTAACTGAACACTTAGAACTCGTGGTTAAGGATGCCTTAACGCAATTGAGCCGGTTGATGTAAATGTCATGGTCGGTGTGTTTTCATAATGCGATTTCGCTGCTTTGTGTTTGTTTTTCAAAGTAAATTAGTAAATTGTTTTAGTTTCAGTGGTTGATCTTCATTTTTAAATTTATTTATAAAAACGAGGGTATGGCAGCTCAGGCTAGGACTGGCTTAATGTGGCTTAAGTTCAAAATACCCCCACAGAGTGCTTCGGATGGAAAAGATAAACCTCATATCGTGGATTGAAGACTGCCAGCTTGCTCAAAACAATGATAGTCAATCAAAAATTATTAACATTTTTAAAAGGGTTGAGGGGCTGTATTGGGAGGAGAAGGGAATAATACAGGGCCATTTTTTTTAGCTGCTTTACCATGTTTTTCAGCTCGAGCCGTGGCAAGAATAGACTCTATATGCATTTCATGATCAAGAGTGCTTCTCGAATCATGTCTAAGGTATGTGGTGTGCATCCCAATCCAAGCCCCCAGCCCCAAAGCCACAAATTTTTGTATTTATAATTTTTGATTAGACTATCATTGTTTGAGCGATCTGGCAGTCTTCAATCTATGATTTTGAACGAGTTATCATATTTTACTGAGATTTTTCTGAAATAGAAAAATAAGTAGTGAAAAAAATTGCATTAAAGGTGTTAAATTACATGAAAACAAACAGTTAGACTCTAAATTATGAATACATTCCAGGATGGTCAGAAGCTACAAATTTTCGTTGTTTTCTTTGTTGCGGCTGACGGATTTCATTCGTCGATGGTGGATAGTTATGAAACAACATGATTAAAATGAAAATTTGTTAATGAATGGTTATGAATGATTTATTTGTTATCGAATCGTTATAGTTTAAATAAAGTTAAAAGACGTTCTGTTTAACAAGGTCAGAAACAAATGTGTTTATGGTAGTTGCGTACTTTCTGACCAACCTGATTATCTTTTAGTGCCTTTCTATGTCGGTCTACGCTGACATAAAGACATCTCTTTTAATAAATATATGAAGACAGTCCCTCCTTCTCTCACAGGTATTGTTCTAAATGAAAGCTTAACATAACCCAAAAATGACGCTAAGTGGGGGTCATCTAGAAGAACCCTCGCTAATACGGCACCCCCGCTAATTCCGAAACCCAAGGACAGGTCCCAGAAATAATAAAGAGTAAAAATAAAAAAGGGTGCCGGATAAAATAAATAAAGAGTGCCGGATTAGCGAGACTTGACTGTATTATTTATTAATTTATTTATTTGCTAATCCTCAGACATTGAGTTGCCTTTTTTAGCGAAACTGACAAACTCACTGACAAACTTCTGAACCAGCAAAAAATTGTTCCTTATCAAGTGATTTTCTAAAAAAAATTCGACCAGACCTTTCGTCAGCTCGGAAATATACCTAATATAATAAAGTGCGCGTGTCTCTAACTCGAAATCCTCGCAAGCTTCAAGTTGAGATGAGCACACCTATACACATTAGACACAAATCACGAGAAAGTGACTCTGGTTGCATGAAAAAGCAAGAATACCGGAGTTCTTATGCAGTAATTAGTTTTTTGTTCAATTTGTTTATATTTTTCCTATTGCTCGCATAAATACTGACTTTTCTTAAAAGTTTCAATATCAAAATGTGCCAGTGATGCATTTTTTGAAAGCTAAATAATTATTCACAAAATGACAGGTAAGCCTTTTTGAAGGATTGCACAGGGCTGCGAAACAGACGGTTGCAGTTGAAAGAAGTGAAAATGTCCCAAAATAAGGCAAATGTAGAGGTTTTTTACTATTTCTAACTTGAAACCGTCCGTTTCTCAGCCTGTGCAATCCTTTAAAAAAATCTGACCTGTCATTTTGTGGAAAAATTATTCAGCTTTCAAAAGGTGCATCAACTGGGAAACTCATATAGAAAGGGCCCCCCAAAAATTTTGAAAATTTTTGCCTTGGTCTCCCCTGTTGTTTTTTTGTCAGAATTCAAAATTTTATTTTGAATTCAAAATTTTATTTTGAATTCAATCCGTGAATTTTTTGAAATCCTTCGATTTGTTTCTATTTTATTTTAGATACAATTTTGCCTTAGGTTCGTCTACTCAAGTGCCTGCAAGTGGTCGTCTACATACAGTGCCTATAGCTGGTCGTCTACATCAAGTGCCTCCAAGTGGTCGTCTTTATCAAGTGCCTCTAAATCTAATTATTTTTGATTATTCGTACTTTTGCAATGTGGTCAATAAATACCTTTGGGTGCAGATACGCCCTTTTTGAAAAATTTTATGATTTCTGAATAAAAATATTGATATGAAATATAGTCAGATTTTAAAAGTTTCAAGCAACTTCTCTCATGTTGCTTAAAGCGTTCCCTTGGTGAATTTTTGTCTTTTCAATTCATGTTATTAGTTTCTGGAGTAGTCTTAATCTACAATGCTTTTCAGCATTTACGTTCTAGATTCGAAAAAACTTGAAAATGGCTGACCTATTTAAAAAGCTCGAGGCAATCGAAAAGGAGCAGAAGGAGCAAAAAAACAGCTGGCTATTCATAAAGTGGAAATCGAGAAATGAGACACCCATCAGGAGCGCGAGATGTCGGCTAAGAGAAAGCGTAATATTATTATTACGCCATTCAACGGTGAAAATTTAAGTATTAATTTAGATCACTTTAACTCAATTTTAGGAGATCGTGCTAACTTTGCCAAGTACAAGTCCGCGGTTATCGATTTCGTGAAGAACTACTTCGTCAAAGTCCTTGGTGCAGATCCGCCAGGGATCCAGGCGTGCAAATTTGAAAGGATCGCCCTACCGCCACAATTACTTTCTGCGAAGAATCTTCGCGTGACGTTTCTTGCTTCTGGCGAAAACACGCGCTATATGATGTAAAATTTCAAAGCATACTTTTCTGAAACAAAGTTTGAATTTAGTGACGGTATGAAGATATTTCCTGACCGTTCTTTGGCCGAGCGTAACACGCCAGTTAAAAATTCAGCAGAACGAAGCTTTGCTTCTTGAGCGCCTGCTGAAGAAACGAAAGATGGGTCTGTCTGATCTTCAAAACGAAGATAATCAGTAGTACAATACATTGTTGCTCGCTTATCGTTATTGTTACCGTTATTTGTTGCCTTCGATAAAACTCTTACAAAAATCATAAACAAGTGAAAAGAAACGATACTTAAATTTTAAAGAAGACAAACTGAGCCTGACCTCACCGTGCGTTCAATATAAGCTTGAAAATTAAGAGGGAAGACCAAGGCAAAATAAAAGGGACGAAACTCAACCCGATAAGTTGAAAAAATTTAAATTAAAAAGGCGCCAGAGGCTCCAGTAAAGCTAGCTATTTTTATCAGGTTCATGTTCTCCGCGCTCTGAAGTGGTCGTTGCCTTAAGGCTGTCGTCTAAATGTTATGCCTACAAGTGGTTGTCTACATACAGTGTGCTCCAAGTGGCCGTCTACCTGAAGTGCCTCCGAGTGGTCGTCTACGTACGGTGCCTCCAATTGGTCGTCTACATACAGTGCCTTCAAGTGGTTGTCTACATCAAGTGTCTCCAAGTGGTCGTCTATATGCAGTGCCTCAAAGTGGTCGTCTACATCCAGTGTGCCTCGAAGTGGTCATCTACATCCAGGGCTTTCAAGCGGTCATCTACATCAAGTGCCTCTAGATCTAATTATTTTTGATGTATTCGTACTTTTGCAATGTGGTCAATAAATTTGGTGCAGATACGCCTTTTCGGAAGTTTTCTGTCAGTGTTTGGTATCAAGTGTTCTTTTATCATCTTCGTAATCAAGATCGAGGTACGCTATTTGTTTTGCTGTTGATTTATTGTGGCTTATCTACTTCTTATCAGGATTCAAATTCCCCTCTCTCTGAAGTGCTCGATGCCCAGGTTGTCGTCTACATCTTATGCCTTCAAGTAGTCGTCTACAAACAGTGTGCCTCAAGTGGTCGTCTACATGCAGTCCGCCTCTAAGTGGCTGTCTACATTTACTGCGCTCTCAAATGGTCGTCTAAACCAGTTCCTCAAAGTGGTCGTCTATATAGAGTGTTTACAATTCTGATCATGTTTCATGTATTCGTACGTATGCAATGTTGTCAATGAAAACGTTTGGGTGCAGATACACCTTTTTTAAAAAGTTTATGGTATCTGAATAAAGAGGTTGATTTGAATTTTAGTCAGATTTTAAAGTTTCAAGCAACTTCTCTCATGTCTCTGGGTCTGTCGCATAGTTACATATCTGTTCGGAGGAAGTGTACAGTCTGTGATTATTTTTTCCATATTTAGAAAATCGCTTTGCCAACCAAATCTCGAAAGTGCAAAGAACAGGATAAACAGCGCTTGTAAGCTAAGAAGGTAGATAGTTGAACATATAAACTTTCTTGACAATGTCTGAACTTAGCGCAAGAAAAAAACCAAATCGCAACTACAGCCTGATGTAAGCATAACAAGCTCGAGTCAGTCAGTTCTTTAAAGCAAGGTAAATTTTTTTGTTGAATATTTCTCTTAGAAAAAATTGTGATCTAAAAATTTTTCAAAATTTGAAATCTTTTTTACAGGCGTTCATCCAAATCGATCCAAAGCAAGGTGCAGAGACGCCTGAAGATGAAATGGACTGGGAGGTTAGTTTCTGACTAAATATTTTTCAAAGAATGATTTACACATGTTTATTATTAAGAAGAAGCAAATCAAATCGAATCAGGTTCACCTTCAGAGAAAAATCCAACGGTTGAGTATTTATTTTATATTCACTGATGTCATATAATACTATGATTGTAGCACCGACAATCGAAGAAAAAAGCAAGCAAAAAGCTCATACAAGAAAGAAGAAGAGCTCATTCATCTATCAGACCAAGGTTTATTTTGAAGAATTTTTACGATCATGCTTCAATAATTTCCTATTGCATGCCTTTCAGGCAAACGAGCAAAGCAGAGCCAAAAAAGAAAGAGCCAGATGACCAAGCAGCAACAGCAGCGAGCAGCGGTGGTGAGACAGAAGCAAGCGAAGGCAATCGGACAAATAAGGAATGATCAAAAAATGGCTCACAGGTTTTTTCTACTATTTTTCTGGGTGCAGTTTCGCCCAACAGATTAACTTCACCTTCGGGGGTTGTTAAACAAACTTTCAGTGCGAAGAACCTTCGGGGGACTTCAACAACAGATAAACTTCACCTTCGGGTTGGTTAAAAAAACTTTTAGTGCGAGAATCTTTCGGGGACTTCAACAACAGATTAACTTCACCTTCGGGGCTGTTAAACAAACTTTAGTGCGAAAAACCTTTCGGGGATCAACAACAGATTAACTTCACCTTCGGGGTTGTTAAACAAGCTTCAGTGCGAAGACCTTTCGGGGACTTTCAACAACAGATTAACTTCACCTTCGGGGGTTGTTAACCATAAAGTAGATTGTTTGAATAGTAGTTGTGAGTTATTTGAAGTGCTTGTTAGCAAAGAGATGCAAAAGGTCAGTGTCGATACGAGTGTCTTAACTACTGAAAAATGTTAGCTGTGAGGTGCAGCGTAGCCCTGTGGTAATAAATGATTTAGCTCATAAGATGAAACAATGAATTTAATGTGTTAGCATTTAATGGATACTTAAATGCGCAGACACTCAATGCAATGATAATAACTCAAACATGATGATGGATGATGATATTATGACTGCATATCTGTCAACTTTGAAGACACAAACTACTCGAAATGTTGAATTTTGAATTCACAGTATGGATCACATATGAATGGTTTAGAAGAGGTTTTCGATGGTGACATGGACAATTTGAAGTTGCTTTGATTCCGATTCACATTGCGAGTAGAGCGGGTCACTGGGTTTCGTGTATATATGAGAGAAAACGGTGTGGCATTGTATTTCGATTCTCTTGCAGGTTCTATAACTTCTTATGTTAGAAATTATATTAATTCAGCAGTTAGTATATACTCGGGGATATCACATCAATCCAAAGTGAAGAGCCAAAGGATATATAGAATATCCCGATGAGTTTTGCATTCTATAAATGAGTCAGGATTACCTCCACATGAACTTAAATTAACAGTTGGTTGCCCTGTAATTCTCACTAGAAATTTGAATCCTGCTGCAGGATTGTGCAACGCCACGAGAATGACTGTTGAGCGCATGCATAAAGACCTACTCGAATGTAAACTTTAACAGGAGAACAAGCAGGACAAATAGTTTTTATTCCGAAAGTTTCACTAACAAGTTCAAAATTACCCTTTGTTTTGTACCGTAGGCAATTCCCAGTCAAGCCATTTTGCCATGACAATAAACAAAAGTCAGGGTCAGACTCTGGAATTTGTAGGAATTGATTTAACAGACCCTGTTTTACTCACGGGATGACCTATGTCGCGTTCTCCAGAGCGCGTGCATGGTATTTTAAAGGTTGCTGTTCATCCCCAAAATGGAATAAAGTTAAAAATATTGTGTGGAAGGAGGTTTTAATTGACTATGCCAAAAATAAGCAACGCCGCTGCTGCTTCTCGCTGATGTCCGCTCCATTAAATTGCCAGGACCAGCTGCTCAGAAGTTCCGGAAGAAGAAGAGGAAGCAAAAGAATCGGAAAAAAATCCAAGAACATAGTATTCCATTTTATTTTCGTCCGTTTCCGTCTCATTTTCGTTCATTGTTGTCTGTTTTTTCTGAATAAAGTTATTTCGTTAAGGATTTTTTTCAAACAGTTTCGAAAAGGCGCCAAGAGGCGCCAGTCAAGCTAGTATATTGGTATTGGGATATCGGGGTATTGGGTCGAATAGGGGTTAATATTGGTATTGGATATTGGTTGGTGTCTTTTGAAAATATTGTTATTGGTTTGACAAGATATTGGGTGCTAAATAATGAAATTTTTCTAATAGAAATTTCAAATTTTCATTCATATTTCCTCACTTTTGGCCTAATGATGACATTAAACAAGTTTTATTTATTACTTTTCATTGATTTACTTAAATTGTCTTATTTTAAAGAAAAAACTTAACTAAAAGACTTTTCAATACCCAAAATTTTTTGGTGATTATAAAAACTAATGTTAGAAGTTCTGACTCAGAAGTGATTTTTTTGACAAAATCGAATTTTCTTTTCCACAATTCTGCATCCCCATAACAAGATTTATTTCAAATTGATGCAATGACATTTATTTTTCGTCCAGTAATCAGTTTTCCCAACGTTAATTAGTCCGAAATTTAGGACCGTCCGAAACTTAATTCGTAAAAACTTGAGTTAAAAATGCTCGATTATTCGATTTCCGAGCACATTTTGATTTTGTGGCCCTAACAAAAAACCGAAATGGATCAATTTTGGCTTCTTTAGCCAAAAAATCAGTTCTAGTGTGTTACTAAATCGATATTAGACGGAGTTTAAAACTTTTTTCAATATTTTGGTGAACAAATAGACTTTCAAAAAAAATATGGTATTGGGCAATATATTGGGTCCACAACTTTGAAATATTGGTATTGGGCAAAGGCAAATGCTCAGTTCTAGTATTCATGACACATCTTAATACTGAAAAAATAATTAGAGACCTACCGAAAACAACAGCTAACCGAATACGAGAAGGGTGGTGGGCGGGTACGTGACAATTCACGCCGCGCGGCAGGTGGCTGCCCGGCCAAAACTCCTGCTGATTTTCTCCACCAGGCTAGTTTGCCTGACCACTCTGTTGGCAAATGACCATCGGCAGGCTGTTTTGCCAGAAAGACAGGCCTGCCCCTGATTTGCCGGCGGATGCCATCGGCAGGCTGCTTGCCAGGGAAGACAGGCCTGCCTGCTGATTTGCGGCGATGGCCATCCCTAGGCTGTTTTCCCAGAAAAGGCAGGCATGCCGCTGATTGGCCAGTGGATGGCCTTCACAGGCTCGTTTCCCCAGGGAAGGCAGGCAGTCCTGGGGATTTTTCGGCAATTGGCCTCCCTAGGCAGTTTTGCCGGCGTTGCTGAAAAATTTTTAGGACGTTTTCGGCGTCGAAATGGCATGGGAGCCCCTCTTCTAGCGTCTCGGGGAGAGAATTTACCTAAAAATTAGGCCTTATCTTATAAGTCACCTGCTGAGATTAAAAAAAAGATCCTGATTTTTGACGGTATAGCGAACAAATTTTTCATATTATGGGATGAGCTATCGTGACTGTACGTGACACGATTCTTTGGACCGAAATATTTTAGGCTGTAGCTTCTAATAAGAAGTTTAGTCTGTTTTTTGATGGCTTCTGGCGCGAAGAAATAACTGTATGACTAAATCGTGGTCGCAGAGAAAAAAAAACACGATGAGATTGGTCCGCGTCAGCTATCTAGATCGGTTGTGTTTAAAATTTCTTATTTATAAATGCTCTTGTCAGGCGAAAAAAAAAAGATGTGGGTCATAACTCTTTATCAGAGCTAAGATGTTAACCAACAGCATTCATAGAATATGAAAGAATCGTTCAAGTAGTTTTCCAGCTGGTTCAATATTTAGTTTCAATAAAGCATAAATTTTCAAATAAATGACAGATCGTATTCATGACTGACAAAAACTCATATTCCGCCTGAAGTGTTCTCAACATCTGAAAACACTCTAGGCACTGATTAGAGGGTAGTTAAAGGACCCTGTCTCTTCCTGCTCAATGTCCCGCGCCAATTCAAAAAATTTTACTTCATTGAACTTCTCTTCAAATTTTTTCAACTTGGTTTCCAAACAAAACAAGGCTACAATTAGTTTTAGTGTGTTAGAAACCAAAGTAAAAAAATCCGTACAAAACTTC
>SADC01000983.1:0-46247 GCA_004194705.1 Ditylenchus dipsaci
CAGCGCCGGCGCTGGCGCTGGCGCCGGGTGGTGGAACAGCCAAGTGGTTGAACAGCCTTCTATTTTCGGCTTTGGAACTGTCATGCTCAGAAAACCTATTGGAGAGGGTGAAACGGAGCAAATAACAAGATTTTTTGAGGAAATATCTAACGAAATCTGGAAATTGAAACGTGATTCTGGTGATTTTGGAAAGGTCATTCAAAGGTTATGCAAAAAATAATGAATGAAATTCAAATTTGTAAAAAAAATTTATAGATCTATCCATCAACTTCTAAGCTAGCATTTGATATACCGTATTTACTGTGTTAAGTCCCCATGGGGAGTTATTTTCAACCTCTAAAAATCGAAAAATTTTGAGGTCGATTTTGAGATTTTTGGGTGCTCAAGGAAAATCTGAAAAGTGTGATTAGGTAAACTCACGGCAACTAAGAAACGCAAAAAACACGTTTGCGAAATGTTCGCTCTAGGCTGAGATATAAGGTCCGTAGGGTGGGGACTTATTAGAGGGTGGAGAGTTATTAGAGGGTGGGAGTTAATACAGTAAATACAGTACTGCCAATACCAGCAAGTTCAGGGGCGGTTGAACGCATGTTCAGCATTATGTCAATGATATCTACTGGACGAAAAAATCTACTGCAGCAACTCTTTTAAATAGCAAAACACTTCTTGTCTATAACTCTCATTTAATCAAATTATAATTTTCTGTAGTACTTTGCAGGAATTGTTCATTTACAATTAAAAAGTTAGCAATTAATCAATAAACGAAAAAGTGTTGCATTGATTGATATTTTTGGAATTAAAAAGCAAAAAACACTCACTAAACATTTCAAAACATTTTTTATGGCGCTGGCGCCAAAATTTTCGACTGGCGCTGGCGCCGGCGGCGAAAATTTGACCACCTAGCGCCGGCGCTGGCGCTGGCGCCGATTTTTTTGAACGTGCAGGTATGCCCTGAAATACCCATCTACTTTTATATTTTACCCTAGCCTACCACCCTGGATATTTACTCACTTCTCTGGTATACATACCTTCTCTCCTGGCATATTCACCTTCTCTCTCATTATACCAACTCATTCCTTGGCATGCCTACTCACTGTTTTGGCATACATATCTACCCATTATGATACCTTTCCACTCTTCTGGCAAACTTGCCCGCTCTCTTGTCATAACTAAGCAAACTCCTGGCTTACCTACCTACACAACACGCATAGCTACTAACTTATCTGTTATACCTACCTATTTCCTCATAATACACACTCACTCCTTGGCTTACTTACTCATTCACCTGTCATACCTACCAACACCCTTATCCTACCTAGCCACTCTCTTGACATACCTACTTACTCTTTTATCATACCTACTTCCTCTTCTGGTATACCTACCAAATACTGAAACCAATTTTTTTTTTCGAAAATTTTCGACTCTAGAGTCAAAACTTGTTCTCAGGAACTATTTTCTGGTCAAGACAGACCTTTTGGCACACTTGGAATTCTTCAGAACTGACTACAGAAAAAACGTGACGGACAGACAGACACATCGTTTTATTTATATGGGAATAATCAGAGCGGCGCTTTTAAGCGTACCTTAAATACTGTAGTATAATCAGAGCGGCGCTTTTAAGCGTACCTTAAATACTGTAGTATAATCAGAACGGTGCTTTTAAGCTTACTGCAAATACTGTAATATAAACAGGACGGCGCTTCAGATGCGTAACAAGAGTTCGAAACTAATACGAAAACAATAATGTGTTGAAAAGGTTTCTTTTTTAGAATTAAGTAAGGAATTTTGCGTAAATTCGAAAACGCTAGAAGAAATAGGGCCGAATCTGAGTATTAAGGCGGCTAGAAACAAAAGTTTCCAAAAATAAGGCCGAAAATTGTGATTTTTCGAAAAATTAGGTCCACCCTCGCGCTAGTCCATCCTCGCAAAATTAACATAATTGGGCAATTTTTATTGGAATTTATAGCCCTAAGAAACATGCCATCCAAGGGTGCTGGGCACAAAAACTTATTGTCATGTCCATGGCCCGCTGCAAGCTTTAAAAACCCTATTTCTCCACACTATTTTGCATTCGATAAGATAGTTTGTATTCAATTTAAAAAAAAATTTATTTCAAGGCCATCCAGGTGGATTTCCACATGGTCAGGTAGTTCCTGCCCCAGGGCTTCGAGTTTTGACGGGGAAAATAGTAGTTTTGGTATTAACAAACTCGAGTCCTGGCACAATTTTACATAAAATAGCAACATTACTTTATTATAACAAATATATTTTTTAGCAACCCGATTTTTTCAAATTTGTCTTTAGACTGAAAAATCCTTTATTCAAACCAAAAACACCCAGTATTCGAAAATGACACGATCATAATTCTGTAGTTTTTACACTATTTTGAAGCCCTCCGATATGGTCTAATAAGCGGACACTTCCTACCAAAAGCACATATATATCAGTTCGAAGAACTTTTTCGAATGCTTTTTTTTTCGTTTTCTTAACTCCAACGAGCTCCAACTAGTGGTTCCACTTTTCATATTTTAGATTTTTGCCCGAAAAAAATTCTAGATCAACTTCAAGTCGCATCGAGTCCAAGAACCGTTAGTTCCGATAATGGGACAGTTCTGTTGTGGCGACTTAGGTGATTTTCCAGGGGTTGAAAAATACTGGACATGTTCTCTTATTAGAGGAAAATAGTACAGTCGAGTCTCGCTAATCCGGCACCTCGCTAATTCGCACCCCCGTCGTAATCCGACACTCAAACGCTAAACACTCCCGATTAACTAACCTTCAGTAATCCGGAAGTCGTATTAAATAATTAATTAAACAACATTTGTATCAATATATATTTTTTTAATGGTCTCAATTGGAAAACTTCTTTTACGAAGAACAGCTTCTGAAAAAACCACAGAGTGAATTAACAGATTTTTTTAATGGTTTAATGTTATTTTCGATTGTTCGGATAACCGAGGTTTGACTGTAGTAGCAATGGTGATCTTATATTTGTCTCTGTTTAAAGCGCTAGTGTGCAGAGAGTCCTATCGTAACCTCGCTCGCAAAACCACTAGGCCACCAAGTGACATATTTAACCTTCAATATATATTTTGTATATATGTCAAACAAAATTTTAAATAAGCTTTATAATTTTCAAAATCGAGCCCTTGTCAAAATTGAATATTTATGTTAAATATTGATTTTCAAAGCTTCATCGATTGGCAATAACAAATTTTCCACATTGCATAAACACTGCACTATGTTCCCTTGTAAGCTTTTTTCAGCTGCGCTGTTTTCTTGGCAAAAACTCTATACTTTTTATTGATTCATTTGCTTTGCTTTTAGAAAAAAAGAATCAGCAGAACAAGATTTCTTTTTATAGTTCAACTTTTTCACTGGTTGTATAGTAGGGCTCACAGATATGTTTTTAAAAATAAGGGCATTTGCTCAAAATAAGGAAATTTGAGGTTATTTAATTAAAAATACGCTTTTTACCCAGTGCTTATTGCTCTTTAGATGCTAAACGTGATATTTTGATTTAAAATTCCAACAAAACAACCCTCAATCTCAAAACAAGGACAAATATTATTATAAGGACGTCTGGAGCATGCTGTATAGGAAATTTGAAATTTCCCGCTATTCGGTTTTAGTCGTTTTTAATAACACTCTGACTCCGGTGCGTGGGGTTCCTGGGGATCTTTGGGATACCATGCTCAGAATTTCCCGCTGAACACAATGGTGTTTTCAGTTTTGAAATTTTTCCTGTAAAATTTTCGCTAGAGCTCTCTGAAAGCTTAAAGTTTTGTATGTTTTGTCTTAGCAGGAAAGTACGTAAAACGGTCGTAACTTTCTATATATTTCTTATTTTTCAAATCTGTAAAATATACCGTAAGATCTCTATGAATCCGGCACCCTCTAATAATTTCGGCCCCTCGACTTTGAGAACCTACATCTCAGCTCAGGGAAAACATTTTCTAAACCTGTTCATTGCATTTCTTATTTCCGCGAGCTCTACTCATTCTGCTTTTAAGATTTTGTGCTTTACACCCAAAATTTTGAGAACAACCCGAAAATTTCCCGATTTTGAGAGGGTTGATAAACAATCCGGCATGCCTAAATAATAGAGCTTATACAATATTTGTCTAAGTATCATAAAAATTACGGAGTCGAGAAACCCAAAAACTTTTGATGAGGACTTATCTTTAACGAATATTATTTTTTTTCACAGATAGTGTACTGAGTGTAGATAGGATATGGTTTTGTAGAAAGTTTGATGAAGATTAAAAAACTGAAAACAAAGTATAAAAATTTTATTTTCTGAAAAATTATGGCATGTCTAAGATAGGTCATGTTTATAGAACTATCATGCGCGCTCACTGCAGTGCAAACTGTTTATTTAAAAGTTTTGAAACCGGATCGTGTTCAGCATAGTCGATTTGCTTCTTAAAATAGTCTGACAAAGGATAAATAAAGTTCGCAAAAAAATTCTAAAATTTCAATATTCAATATAATTTTTGTCTTGAGGGGAATTTGAAATTTAAGAGTGATTTTTTAATTTCAGGAGCGATTTCACATGCAAACCAACTATACTGATCACGATCCGGTCTTTAAATTTGTAAATAAACAGTTTGCATTTCAGTGAGCGCCAACGATAGTTTTATAAACATGACCTACCTTACAGATGCATAACTTTTCAGAGAATAAAATTTTCATAATTTTTCGCAGTTGTCATATCTCCATTTTTAATTTCTAAAAACCCAAATTCTATCTACACTTAGTCTGTAATGTGTGAGAAAAATTATGCCGTTAAAGATAACTTCTCATCAAAGGCTTACGTTGTAGTATTACGGGTTTCTCGACTCCATGATTTTTCTGATACGTAGACAAATATTGTAACCTTTATTTATTTACTAATATGATTATTTTTCAGCCCTCTAAAAATCGGGAAGATTTCGGGTTGATCTGAAAATTGTTAATAATTTCGGCCCTGTCGACTTTGAGAACCTACGTGTAAAAGCAAAATTTAGAAAGCGGAATCGATAGACTTCGTGGGAGTTAACAAATGCATTGAATATATTTGTAAAAAAAGTCAGGCGGGCTGAGATATAGGTTTATTAGCCGGATTATTAGAAATTTTACAGCATATATTCGAAAAAGAGCCCTGTTTCTGTTCTACAAGGTACATGTCACAGGTCATAAAAATAAAAAGTATTTAAAAAGTTACGAATGTCTTTCGTACTGTCGTGCCAAGATAAAACATTAAAAACTTCAAACTTTCAGGGGGCTCTAACAAAAAATTTTATGGGAAAAATTTTAAAACTGTTGAGTGTGAAATTTCGAGCCAGTATCCCAAAAGTCAAGCACCGGAGTCGGAGTGTTAAATTTTTTGACTAAATCTTTAAAACCTGTTTTTTCTCGCTTTTTTTTGAAATCATTTCTTGATTGTTTTCATTTTATCTTTCCTGTGTTTTTTTTCTTCATCATAGTGCAGCTTTTCAATGGCTGTATAGAAAGTCGCCCATCGAATTACGAAATATACTCTTTGAGCCCTGAGCCCTGAACTGGTTTTTCTCGGTATTTTGTAGTTCACATTTTATATTGTATTATCACTTCACAATATAATGTTATCCTATTAATGTTAAATAATCCTACAAGTTCATTACCGCTTAGGGTCCAACACCTTTTTAGTTCAATTTAAAAAAAAATCTGCTAGTTGTCTTTTGTTAGTTTAGTGTGAAATATTATATAGAGTCCGATTTTGCTTTTTTTTTTTGAAAATTTAACAATTTTGCTGTGAAGTTCACTACGTTTTTATTTTTTATTGATCCTAATCTTTGCCTAATGTTTTGAATTGTTTTTTTTGTATTTTTTCCGACTCTACAGTCCCAGATAACTTAACTACTGTGATCGATTTTCATGGAGAAATTGACATAACAGCAAGCTTTAGTTTTTTTCCAGCATTTTCGATCACCCTGTCTTTCTTGAAAACGTTAGACTCTGTTGATTCAGTAGTTTTCTTTTTATCGGTGCAGCACCAGCACCAGGCAGCTCACGACACCGGTACGGTGACGTGAGCTGCCTGGTGCTAGTGCCGAAAGTTTTGGAGTCGGTGCTGTGAGCTGGTGCCGGTGCCGGAATTTTGAAGTCCGTGCGTGAGCCGGTTCCGGTGCAAAGCTCACTACAAAAGCGGACAGTTTTCATCCAAAACGGAGATATTTCAGATATAAGCGGAAACTTTTCAGCTAAGAGCAGAGATTTCGGCATTAGGTGAATTCATATACACCGAATTCATATACAAACGAATTCATATACATCGAATTCATATACATCGAATTCATATACATTTTGGCATTCTGTTTCGACACCGCAATCAAATTTTCGTTTTTTATGAGAATTCTAGTCACGGCTTTGACTCTAAAAGGGCTTTAGCTGTCAGATTACACATTGTAGGACGTACTGGAAATGTACCTTATTCATTACTTTTCAGAGTAGATGCATGTTTTGTTTTATCAAGAAGGTTGCTAAGAATCACAGTTAAAATGATCAACAAAAAACAAGCTTAGCTACGCAAGTGATGGCAAATTTTCCCACAGCACCAAGTCTATTGGAAAAGCAGCCTCGCCTTTTTTAAGGGGGCAATGCTATGAAATCTATGGGGCAAGCAAAGTCCCCCACATCAAAAATGCCCATTACACCAGATTTTTAAAATCTTAAACTTTGCTGCACGAGTTGAAATACAAGGTTATAATGGTAAAGGGACGTTTGACCTTTTTGCATTTGCAAAAAAGGGTCAAAGTTTACGCACCAATTAACATGTACCTACCGATTTATTACCAATAAAAAATGGCTACACATTAACATTCACCCCGAAACTTTGTTCCCGCCTCTGATAAACCTAGTCAAACTATCCGATTTTTTTTATTAGAAGACTCCTGTGTACAATAACAATCAACAAAATAAGAGATAAATGTGAAGCAAAGATAGCATTACGACAATGACAATTTTCCAGCTAATATTTCTTCATTGATTATTTTGCGAAAAGCATCCATTTCTTTAGCTTCGAACTCCATGGAATCTTTCCGAGATGCCCGCTCTGCTAAGACGCACGTAAATACACCGCAGTCATCACTGTTGAGCTGTCGTGGTAACTCCTAAAAATCAAATTCATTGAGATAAAACAATCAAGTTTGGAATATTTACTTGCATGCAAAGACCCGACCAAGTCACACTTTCCAGACCTGAGATACCAGTTCGCTCAGCAAACTTCTTGAGAAACTCCCTAAACAATTTGGGAGTGAAAAAATTTGAAAAGTTTCCAGTTTCTCACTTTAGCAAATTGAGGTGTTTAGTGCCATCGACACGTAGGGAATCGTAGTGCAGGAGCTTTTGTTTAATCATATCGACAACCTAATTTTTGGAAATGTAGGGTTATCAACTTTAAAAAAAAAGTATACCATAAGAGACAGTGATCAATAGTGTGAATCGGCACCAAAAGAAGGTCGTAGAAGATAAGTGTACGGTTCGCCAAACACTTTGGTTGAGCATCGTTATTGACCCTTCTCCACGAGCTGCGTGTAAAAAAGCGAATCGAAGGCGTAGACCTTCAAAACGAAATACAGCACATGCAAAGATCATAGTAAAAATTTACCCTTGGAAGCTCCGAGTTCTCATTACTTCGCTCCATGATGAGCTTCAAATAATAGTCGATGATTTTATCGTTCAGCCACTCTTTTGGTTGAAGTCGCCTGATATCCCACGTCCTATATTCATTTGGAATCTGCTTGCACAATCTCATCAAAAGGAGCATCCACAATTTCAACACTTTCATCTGAAAATCAAGCGAAATTATAAAATACCCAAAAACAAAGCTTGCCATTCAGATATATAATATCTAGCAAGCCAATCGATTTCTTGGGCTTTTTCGCATCATTTTTCCCACCCAATCAAGATCGCGTTCTCCACGAGCACTAAAAGTTAACTAAAGCTATGACCGAGTCTAAAAAAATATACCTTGCGATGAATTTGAACAATTAATTGTCACACTTCCTAGATTGATTGCTATCGCTTTCAAAAAGTCCACTTTTGTTGGGATCTCATGGTAGCGGCCAACAACTTTTTTGATACGCTCATTTGCATGCCTATAAGCAATACCTCTTTTCGGTGTGTGCTCTCCAGCCCAATATGCCGCCACTCGCTGCTGAGCAATGCAAATTCTTTTCGAAGACCTTCGATAAGCTTCCAGATTGTTGGATGAGATGCTGCCATTGTCCGGATCATTTGCCCATTAAACGACTCAATCCCATTGCTTGTTGTAGGCTCTCCTGTCTCGATAAGTCTTCGAATGTTCCATGCTTTCGTGTCAAACCTGAATTTTCACTCCTCATATTCTTTAACATATCTCTAAAACAAATACCGTGGCTTTTTTCTTTTCTGCGCACTGATCAGCTGGCCTACATAATTCTTCTCAAGTAGTCTAGCAGCGAATTTAACTGTTTTTCAAACTCAGAACTTTCAGCTGATTCCCTAAAATTTTTTGATCATAATATCATTTAAAAAGAGCACTGACCTTAATTCGCCAAACGCTACACCAATCTCACCTGTAGGGACAAAAGCAAGAGCAGGAACCATATTGACTTGACGGCGGAAACTCGTAAAGCACTTTGTGACCTTTCTCGTAGACTTTGCGCACAATAGACTTTTGCAAATGGAAGAAGCAGGCTCTGATTTCAATCTTCGTAAACATTTTCTAAACAAAACAATTAGTTAGTCATAAAAATCAATCGGATAATATAACCTTAAATGCACTAAACTCGGCCATTTCGAAATCAACTGCGATGCTTGTTGGCGAAAGTTTCGGGCGCAACTCCAGCAAAACCTTTAGCACAAACTCATACGATGATTGCAGGCGGTGGTTCATAAGGCAAAAGACCATCGGTGCATAAGAATGAGCAAGGCGGATGAAGATGATCCAGAGCTGGTCAAAAAGCACTGGCACTACATCAAAGGTACCGTCACACCCCATTTGTTGATAGACTGCAGCAAATCCAGGCAACGGTGGTTGAAAATATCAGTATTCGCTCATCATTGTTCCACCCATCGTATTTGAGGAATTCTTCGCCATCAAGAAGCTTATATTCATTAGGCACCGAAAATATTACACTCAAACGAAAATTGGCGAAGGAAAACTTACTAGTAACTCAAGCAGATTCTTGGGATTGGCTGGCTCAAGATTTTCTTCGTTTCGAATGCTGAGAATATTTCTGGCTAAGAGTGAACGACGCACTAGAGGTTGGCTTCTTCTGACACATCTGCGAGGCAGAAGGCGACGATCGAACGAGGCGCTTCCTTACTCGAAACTTCTTTGCTCTGAATCACACCTTGCAAACGCTTTAGCTCCACACGGGCACTATCACCCAAATGGTTGTGCTCGGTCGTGACGGACAGCTTTCCATTGAAAGTTACGGCTCTCCCTTTGAGAAAAAGCTCTTTTAAGCTTGCAGTATGAGTGAAATCTGTATTACCTGGACATTTTGATATAACATCTCCATCGGCTCCAGCTTGGCAAAAGATACATATCCAGTATATTCGGTCCCCTCTATAATTGTTCTTCCAGTAAAGGCAACCATAGATATCTTTAAGCATTTCCTTGTTTCTTTCGGAAAGCAGCACTTCATAATTTGCTTTGTTTTTCTCAATCACTTGCATTTTTTCATCATTGTTATGCCTTAAACTAATCAAATAAGATCTAAGCTCAAACATTACATGAAAATCAAAGCTTTTCGAAATATAAAAAACCTTCAGCCCCTCCATTAAATGTAACAGTTGGAAACTTGGTTTAGGGTCTCTTTCAAAACTTTAGGAACAGCATGCCAAAATGTATATGATTCGATGTATATGAATTCGTTTGTATATGAATTCGGTGTATATGAATTCGGTGTATATGAATTCGGTGTATATGAATTCGGTGTATATGAATTCGGTGTATATGAATTCACCGTTTCCCAGAGATTTCAGATATAAGCGGAAACTTTTCAGCTAAGAGCGGAGATTTTCAGATTTATCGTTAAATTCTTTTGCATAACTAAGAACTTGTTAAAAGTTTTGTGTGTATCTCTTTACTTAATTCTAATTTTAAAATCTTTTGCATGTACAATTTTTAGCTAAATTTTATTGTACTCTAGTGCATTGAATTTATTGAACAGTATCAATTTAATACATTAATTTTATCTTTAGAAACTATTTTATCTGCTTATAAACTTAAAAAAAACTACAGTTTTTTTCAACACTCTACGGATGGAGTGTGCTAACCGCCTTAATTTGTTCAGAATTTCGTGTAGTTCTGAATATGCAGAAAAAGTTCAAAAAACTTTCATTTAGGTACAGTCAACCCCGCTATAGTGACACCCTAGGCCGTTCCTAACAAATAAAAATACCCTCAATATAGTGACACATGTCAAGTTTTGTTCATTAAAGTTGCAACTTTAAGTGAAATTTCTTTAAAAACGAATTTTAAGCTCTCGATTACTTCCATATTAATTACGGGTTTTTATTTGTTTTTGTTGCCGATATGCAACTCAATGATGTAAATAATGCCGAACACTGCAGTACAGTTCAAAACTGCCATACAGTTGTGATTAATTTTTGCAATTGTACTGCCGTTTTTCGGCATTATTCACATGACTGTTCCAATCGAATTTTTTTAAAATTCAGTTCTCTCTCATGAAACACTATAGTTTTGCTATTTAGGCCCGCGACCCTCAATTTAGATGCTGAAAAATGTGTACGTTAATTCCAGAAATGCGAGTCTGAATGGCGAATTTATAGTGGTTCCTTGACCAACCTTCGACCAGCAAAATCTATATGGTTCAGATTATAGTGACGCATAAAAGCTGTCAAAAGACTTTAAAAATTGGGTCGAAAGGTGTTAGACCCTTGACGGAATGAATTTTTGGTTTATACATAAAATCGGCAGGCGACTGTATTAATATATCATATGGTCCATATGCTAAACCCTCGACATAGTGATACCTTTCAAGAATTTTTTTGAAAACCTCGCTACAGTGACACCCTGTTATAGTGACACTCCAAGGCTGGTCCCGAGGGGTGTCACTATAGCGGGGGTTGACTGCACCAAATTTTCTCGATTTATACATGCATGCTTCAATTTTGGAGCGGTAACCTTCAAATGACCTAAAATTCTTTATTTTATAAATATTCACAATGGTATTATATCTTAATTTATAGAGAATTTTTTTTTCTTTCTAATGCATGTTTTCTGCAACCTTTTTCGCTAGGCAAAATATTAATTTGAACACCAGATTCATGTTCAACGTGGTCGATTTGCTGATAAAACAGCCCTCGGATTCCCAAAGACACTGATAATAATTATTCAAATTTGAAAATTGAATGTTTTTTGTCTAGAGCGGAATTTAAAATTTGACAGTGTCTTTGATAAGGTTGGAATAAGACCGGTCCGAACCTTTTTCGCGAATATTCCCGGGAATATTCCTGGTCTTAATCTTTTTTTCCGGTCCGATTCGGTCCGAATATTTCATCTCTAAATAACCAAATTTTTTTTTAATTATTAAAAATCGAGCAAAATCGCTAAAAAAACACCAAAAAGATTCGGACCGATTCGGACCAATTTTTTCGGTCCGAATCTAAGATTCGGACGGGAATATTCCCGGGAATATTCCCATCACCCAACACTAGTCTTTGGGATTCCGAGCGCTATAAGCAGATTTACCACGCCGAATATAAATACTAAAACCGATATTTTGCCTAGCCAGAAAAAGGTGACAGCAGTTCGTGTTACAACTTGCCTATTAATTTTGCATGGTTTCGTCAGATTTTATTCTAAAAATATTGCTGCATTTGGTGTCAAAATGACCTTTACATTCTCTTCTCACTTTTTGATGTGACGAATTTAGCAAATAATAGTTTCACTTGGAGTTACAAGCACTTTTTCACAAAAAATTCGCGATATTTCGAACAAAAAACCAAATATGCGTTAGAAAGGGAATTTTTTGTTTTACAAAATAAGATATGATATTACTGTGAATGTTCATATGATAAACAAGTTCTGGTCATTTGAAGGTAAATGCTCTAAAACCGAAGCATGCATGTATAAATTGAGAGAAGTAGGTACTCAAATGAACTTTTTCGAATTTTTTTTGCATATTCATGAATTACACCAAATTCTGAACACACCGAGGCAGTTAACACTAGCCGTCCGTAGACTGTTGAAGAAAAATTGCATTAAAAAATACTGAAAAGAGTAAATTTAAGAATCTTTTGGCAAACGGCGAGTTACATTACAAAGTTTGACTTTATCTGTGGCACTGGTCTAGTGATGGGGACGTAGCTGTGTTGTCTGTAGTTATTTGAGGGTCTGGCAGAGGGAGCACTTGGACGAGCAGACGAAGGAGCAGCACGAGGGTGAGCGGCAGAAACAGAAGTGGTCGAGGGGCGAAGAGAAGTAGGGGCGGTAGAGGAAGCAGCTGCTCGGCTGGTAGATGCAGAAGCCTGAGCTGATCTGGAACTGGAGGGACCAGGAGTGTCTGCCTGATCTTGAGTGGAGAAACTGGACCAATAAGGAGTATGGTCCCACTCCTCTTTGTTGCCATCATCAATCACAACGTTTGAAGCATAAATGTCTCAATATCAGTCGTTATGAACGCGTCTGGATTGTGATAGCGGTCCAAGACATACTCACCTTAATTGTTAAAAAATAGACGATTAGCTCTTTTACGTTTTCTGCGCTTATTTGACATGTGATTTTTTATTTTTGTATAAACTCGAACTGTGATATAAGAAAGTCCCGTTAAAGACTTCTTTTGGCCTGCTTTCAGTTAGACAGCAGTCTAAATGACTTAAAGTTTGTGGTGATTTGTGATGTTGTGATTTCAAAACCACAACTGATTTCTGTGAAAATTACCGAAGAAATGTTTCGCCTCATGGACATGATTGAGGTTCTTACCGAATTTTTTTGTCCAACTTTTCTCAATCAAAACCGGAGACTAGATAGAGGAGTGAATTTGCTGCACTTTGGTACCAAGGACGTGCACGAAAAATACACATTAGGGTTTTTCGTACAAAGTTAGATGGAAAACGCAAAAAGCCCTATTTTTACTCGGGAAAATTCCAGCTTTTGCTTCAAACGGTCTCTAGTTCCAAAAAATCTGACTTTACAAAAATTGGTCTGACTTTTATGGTACCTCGATGTGTAAGCTACATTTTGGTATATAAATTGCTCTGTAAACTCTGTAGTTTCGCACTTTTCTGTGGTTTAGGTTGCCTAATATTTTTTCTCTATTCAGGTGGTTCAATGGTGCAAACGGAATGTGCTTCTGTGGTACGAAAACAGTCAATAACCAAGCAATCTGTCACTTTGAGAACTGTGGAAGCAACTTGAGCAATAAATCCGAAGACTTATATCATAGTGGCGTCGAATATTTCTTAATACGCATTATATCAAAATACGATTCTTGTGAATTATTGGGACCTCACCAGAAACTGCTATTTTTAATGCTTCTCATCGGTTATTTGAAGCACCTCATTTAATAAGTGATCATGGTGATGGTGGTCATGGTGATCATGTTGATCATTATCAACTCAATTACCACCATGATTAGACCAATGACCAAGGAATTTAAAGAACTCATTTCAGAGTGAGGTCCGATAATTCATAAGAACCAATAATTCATTGCTGTGAAAGTTTTGCAGCAAATTTTACGGATTTTCACAGATTTTTTTTCGAGTTTATTTTAAGTGCTTTTTGAGCTAAATTTTCAAGCCAACTTCAAGCTAGCCCAAAAATTGTCCGACTTTTTCACAAAGTTTCGTTTATGATTTCTAAGAGTACATTTCCGTCTTCAAAAATCTATATTTTTAATATTTTGATATTTTTAAGCACGTAAAGAAACCTCGATTCCAATACCCCGATTCTAATGCCAAGCGGATTTTATTTAAAATATATTACCAGAGAGTAAGTTGCTCCACACCCGTTCTTGCTGCTTTTCTGGCTCTCTGTGGCGTTCCTATTTGAGGCAAATTTTTGGGCGTTGTTGGCAAACGGCAGCAGCTCGTCCACTTCCCTCCACCCAATTGTAATAATCCTCCAGCTCTTCCTTGGTTAACTCAGAGCTGGATTGGCTGATTTTTTCGTTTTCTTTGCAAACAGCTTTGAAAAAAAGATTGCTTTTTCGTGTGTGAACATTTCTTCCAGCTTTTTTGGCATGGAAATTTCCTCCAGATTCTTTGGCAGCACTACAAAAAAGTTATGAAAAATTAAGCAAGAACTTTTAAGTTTTAAATTTAAAAACCAGTATTATTACACAGGGTGTATTATTTTTGTATTCTTTTCAGCCGGAGAAAGGCTTATTCCGCTTGCTCGGAATTATGTCTAACAAGGGAACCGTTCGAACTGTATGATCGAATTCGCAAATTCTGTTTTTACTTTCGTGTTCAGCGTAGCCGATTTGTATAGTGTAGTCGGAGTTATTTTTCCCAACAGCCACAAAAATGAGAAGTTTGGGTCAAAAGAAAACTAAAAAACACGAAAATTCACCTTGGTCCCCTGTTGTTTATCAAATTTTTAGTCAATTTTTTTATTGATTTTTTTATCTTTCGTTATTAATTATTGAATTTATTTTTATCAATACTCAAATTTCATCTCAACAATGATAATTAACGACAAAGTGTTGAAAACAAAGGAATGATGCACAGTGTGCACAACGAAAAAAACATATTTTGCCAGAATTGCATTTGGAGTTTGGCGGATAATCTTGAAAGCAATATTGAGGAGGCGTTCGAAACTCTTTCTGGCCGCTTCATTTCATAGCCGGAAGCAAACCACGCATAGCAAACAAAATTAGCAAACAATGGCGCAGAGAATTGGCGATGAGTAAGACTGATAAGGCGAGCGAGATTCTTTCGAATGGCAATCACAACTCTGAATGACGCCGACGAATTTTTACCATTCTTTGCAACGTATTTTCTGGTTCTGAAACATTAGTGAGCATTCTATCGATTGTCAATAACTCATATATTACGAAATCATACCGTCTGATTTCGGACTCATTCGTAAGCTTGTTATATCGATGTTTGATGCTGGAGAAAGACCACTTTTTGTCCACCAAGTCCACGATATTTTGCATTTGCTCCTGTACTTTGACTCGCGAGGATCCCTATTCTCTATTGTCAGTTGGGCGTCTTCTTCGCTGTCTTCATTTATAATCGTCACCATCGGAGTCAAAGTCAAGCTCATAACGCGCTTGATCATCGCAACATCCATTGTTTATAAAATGTACGAACATACAAAAGAAATGTTTTTATTTTTGTAATAGAACAACTGACCATCAATTTTGTTCATTAAATATATATATATATATTAGATCCTCTGCTGATGGATTGGACTGTCGAATTTGCGCTAACTTCTCGAGAACTTGATTCTTTCGCGCTTTCTCTCATCTTTTCTCAAGTAGCTGAAGTTAAAAATCACTATGCATTGTGTAAAGAATAAAAAAATCCATAAAAAAATTGACTAAAAATTCGATAAACAACAGGGGGGACCAAGGTGAATTTTTCGTGTTTTTTTTAGTTTTCTTTGACCCCAAACTTCTCATTTTTGTAGCTGTTGGGAAAATAACTCCGGCTACACTATACAAATCGGCTACGCTGAACACGATGGTAAAAACAGAATTGCGAATTCGATCGTACAGTTCGAACGGTTCCCTTGTAAGGTAAGTGAGTGAGTGCATCTCTAACCAATCAAGCCTCCTGCGCCCCCTTCTGGGGCGCAGGGTGGTTTGTGGTTTCAGGTTGAGATGCGGGGTGTAGGTGTATACCGTATATCGTCTAATAGCGCCCCCGCCCTCGACTTTGAGGGTCTGGATCTCAGCGTAGAAGAAATATTTTGCAAAGCTGTTTGATACGTTTTCTTATCTCCACGAGCTCTACCGATTCCACTTTTTAGATTTGGTGATCACCCAAAAATCTCGAAATCGAATTCCAAATTTTTCGATTTTTGAGGGTTTGAAAAATAAGCGCCCCGGGGCGTTTGTCAGAGTAAATACGTTATCCAAGTAGCTCCCCAAAACCACTGTGTTTTCTTATTTAACGGTTTAATGCTGGTTGGTAGATTGGTTTGTTAACGTTCACTAGGTCACTTTCGACGGGTGTCATTATATCAAAATTTACTGTATTTCGCAAAAATGTTGAAGAAAAAATCGACTCACTTTCAGCCACTGTGTCAGGCGGTAATTTTGACCCACTTCGGGCAGAGCGGGTTCCTTCTGAAGAAAGCAAAGCAGACCCTGTTGTTGTTTCCACTTCGTGCTTCAACGCACTTTCCGACCACTATTCGTTTGCATTAATTAAAAAATTACTTCATTAATAACTCATTAATGTAATTCGCAGTGAAATACACTATTACGGCCTTATTCGAAATTTTTCAAAGATTATCTTTTTAATACACGTCCGTTCAAATTCAATTCTAGTTCACTTTAAATAAACAAAACGCCAAGATATTTGAAAAATCTTTCTTTTACTTTTCCAAATTTCTCAGTATTTTGACTACGATAGACCAAATTTTGACTGAAAATTTGTTTTTTTTAGCGAGAATTAAGAGTCTCTAGCCAAAAGTATAACTTGTTAGAAGAGCAATTTATTGAACGAAAAAACCGATGAAACAGGTTAAACCGGAGACATGTGTCAGAGATATTCAAATCATGTAAACAGTTTCTTACGTAAGACCTCTTCATTATTGTTTCATTATTGAGTTGCATTGGGGCCCAAGTGACCGAATAGCGA
The DNA here is from genome assembly GCA_004194705.1 of Ditylenchus dipsaci. NCBI lineage: Eukaryota > Metazoa > Nematoda > Chromadorea > Rhabditida > Anguinidae > Ditylenchus > Ditylenchus dipsaci. The sequence continues at coordinate 16,795 of SADC01000983.1, forward strand.
GCAAAGGAATTTCATATCACCAGCCAAAAACCTTAGAGAATAAAATTATTGGTTTATAAATTTTCAGCTACCATTTTGTTGAGAATTCTTCATCACCAACACGCACAGATGGAAAGTTGAGCTGTTCGAAGAGGATTTCTTTTAGCGCCACCAGATTTTCGTAATTATCATCACCTTGAAAGAGCGCCACCATAAGCAAATTCTCGTAAGAATTAATAGAACTGACGTTAGCTATTCCGACTACAATCTTGGTTGAGGACCCACCTTTATCACCACAAGGAAGAGGAATATTTTCTCACCATATTTGCCATCTAATTGCAACTGCTTAGACTGATGAAGGCGCAAAAGACGAGATTCAATCACTTTCTTTGCATTCTTGATCCACAGTATAGGCTTGCCTTGTGAGTAGATAGCGCCAATATCTAGTTCTGATCCAAATTTCTTAGCCAAATCTTCCACTTCATGATTCGAGGCAAGGAAATCTCGATCGATCTGAAAAATTGGTTTTCCAAATTTGAAGCAGAAAGGTGAATAAAATAACAATCTCAGTTTTGTTTTTAACAGCCTTCGTTGATTATAAGTCAAAATCCCCGAAAAAAGCTGTAATCTTCCATCGCTGAGAGCATTGGTGAAGGCTTATTTGGTTTGGCGGGCGAAGAGATTCCTAGCTGCTGGCGGACCTTTCGGAAGCTGCATTCGAACTCCTCAAAAGTTGGTAGCTGCTTGTTGCTTCCTTGGTAGACGGTGACTAGCTGATGACTCTTGAAATTGAAGCTGTTCTATGCAAAGCATGCATGGGCTTTCGACCAACCTTTAAAAAGAAATAATAATTGAGAGAATGTTGCGGAACAAACAGATCACTCACAGATTTACGCTTCTTTGGTTCAGTCAGGCGATCCAATAGTGATTCTTTTCTTGGTCAGCTGTTTATAATTCCACTAGTGTAATCGACTTGAACACTTGCACTCTTTCGGAGATTTACACCTTTCCCTGTAAATAAAATTGTGCTGATAAAATTTTAAAACAGTGTAACAGCGAAAAACCAACTTGGCTTATTTAACGCGGTTATTCTTTGGTTTTTCTTAGTGAACTTATTCCATCTGATGGCACTCGCTTGCTTTCGCTTGGCTGAGATCATTGCCTTGGCTTCTTCTTCTAGCTGCAGCTGATTCTGTTTAACCTTATCTTCCTCTGATTTCCTGAGCTTTTCATTCGCTTGTTTCACTAAAACAAAGAATGTTTAAACGGACAGACAAAACCAGGTTAAAAAGCTTACAGAGACGGATTTCGCCTGCTTTCTTAGCTTGCTCACTTTCCATATTCTTAGCTTGATTTCTCTGCTCATTATATTCCCATCGTTTCTTGACTGCGATTGAACGAGTTTCGGAGAGAGACACTTCATTTGGCTTAACGCACATTCTTCTGGTGGAGACCATCTTCAGCTCTAAAAAAAACACTGAATTTATTTTTGTATGAGACACGCCAATTTTGTATTTTTGGGGCTTTTTTATGCACCAAAAGAAAGCCTACAATCTCTCTACCCGAAAATCCAGGCCGATTTTTGTAAAACCAGAATTTTTAAACTAGAGGCTATTTGAAGCAAACAAGTGGCATTTTTCGAGTAAAAATAGGGTGTTTTGTGTTTTCATCTAACTTTTGCATAAAACACCCTGAATTTGCATTTTTCGCATGCTTCATTGGTACCAAAATGTAGGAAATTTTGTTCTCTACAAGGCCTCTGTCTTTTTTTACCTTATTTGACAATAAAACACCGGAAAAATTCAAGTCATATCAAACAAACGTGAATGAATATATGAAATTTTTCACTGAAATCTCTTATGCTTTTCATTTTTTCATGTTTCATGGACAAATGATAGCTCATTCGAAAGCCCTGACAATGGCCAACACTCTGAGCATAAATGTTCAGAACGTTGAAATAAAATCAGTCAGGTTTGAAACAGGAATTTGAAAGGATACACTAGTGATCAATTTCCAAATTTTGAATTTCGCGCCTTTTTTCTCTAGTGTACTAAAATGGGAGTTTTAAACGGACGTGGGTAGGGTGGGGAACTCCGAATATTCGGGCGAATATTCGCGCGAATATTCGCGAATATTCGCAAGCAATGTTCGCGATAAAAAAATTTTGCGAACATTCAAACAGCTGTAGTAAGTCAATAGTAGTTGATGTCTTTTAACAAATTTTTAAGCCCATATTTTTCTTCGCAAACAAGTGTGTTGATTATTTGTTAATCACGTTTTACACTGTTTTCCGGACGTTTCTGGTATGTATTTTCAGGCAAGCATGGTGAAACCAAAACACTGGAGTCGTCAATTTTTCGTCGAAGATGATAACAAATTTGAGTGTAGGTTTTGCGGGATGAAATATCGAGAAAAGGCTACCAGTATGGCCTATCATCTTATGGTACAATTTCCATTCTACTGAGGTTGTTCATGCGTATTTTGATACTTAATTCAGGAACCAGTGCACGAAAATCGGAGTGGAAGCAATCAAAGTAATCGACAAATTATCTGCATTAAGCGCAAATTGGAAGCAAATAAAGAGATTCCAAAGAAAATAGTCAAGGAATCCGAGGAGAACAGCGGTCGACCAAACACACCAAGGATCAATAGCTTTTTTGATAAGATCGCAAAGAAGATCAGGATGAGGCCGACATACTTTCTTACTAGGGTTTCTTCTTAAAATATTTAGAGGTTTTCAAATCGAGGTATGTCATTAGTAAACTTTTCAGGCTTTCGAAACTGGCAACATCGCTGCTCGCTTCCTCAACAATCCTTTCTTCCAGCAATTTGTGGCAAAACTTCGCCCATCGTATAAGCTTCCATCGCGTCGCTACAAGTTTTCGAAAACTCTGGTTCCTGCTGAGTTGAATCGAGTCAAGAAGAATTAGGAAGACGCAATAAACACGGTATGGCTTTTTATACAGCTTAAATTGAGGCCGATAAGGCTGATTTTTAAGGCTGATTTTCTCGATCCACACAAAGCTTCGAAATAGGTTGGTGATTTTATCTGTTTGCATGAATTCTAGTGAGGGTTGTTTATTTTCTTCTTTTAGAATGAAGGTGGACACCGCAACAAAATAGTCTTTATAAAGCATGCAATCGGAATATGCCGGCCTATTCAAAAAAGTGCATCAATCCGAAGAAGAGGGGGAATCAGAATCCGAACAAGAACAAACTATTGAGAATGATACATTGTTTTTGAATGTTGATTGAATTTATTTTATTGTCAATGAAGCTAATTGGAATGTGTTTTAGTGCCGGTTGTGATTATTTAAGCATTTCATTTACTGTTTTTTCTTTTTCATTTGTTCATAAGACGACAGTTCGAATGTTCGCGAATATTCGCGAACATTCCGAATATTCGCGCGAATATTCGCGAATATTCGGGGCTATTTCAATATTCGCGCGAATTTCCCCACCCTAGACGTGGGTATGAAGACTATACGACATATTGGCCCCTCGAAAAGAGCAAACTTTTTTGCAGCTGATACACGTCTTTTCGCAGCTGATTTACGTTCTTCTGAAGTTTATTTACGTTTTTTGCAGTTAATTTGGTTATACACTCGTATTAACTTATTTTCTTGTTTTCCAGGTGAATATCACAGATTCAAATATAATATTTCAGAAGCCATGTAGAGGATGTGCAACAGTCATGGAATGCGCTTATTTTTTGGCTGAGTCTCTGTTGTTTTAGGTATTATACACTCTTTTCAGTATCTTATATTTGTGATTTTAGGCTCGATGGTCAGTTAAACTTTTATTTATTCCTCAACTCGCGTAAAAAATAAAAGTTTAACTGACCATCGAGCCTAAAATCACAATATAAAATACTGAAAAGAGTGTATAATACCTAAACAACAGAGACTCAGCCAAAAAATAAGCGCATTCCATGACTGTTGCACATCCTCTACATGGCTTCTGAAATATTTTACTTCAATATGTGATATTCACCTGAAAACAAGAAAACAAGTTAACACGAGTGTATAACGAAATTAATTGCAAAAAACGTAAATCAGCTGCAGAAAAACATGAATCAGCTGCAAAAAAATTTGCCCGCTCGGAAATACCCCCAAGGCTGATCTCAAAACTATTTTATCGAGATTTTACTGCATACCGCGAAATTGAAAAAAATCAACTCACAGTCTGCAACTTTATTAGGTGGTGATTCAGGTACACTTGGAGCGGAGCGAGTTTCATCTGTTAGCAATGCAGACTCTGGGTTGCTTGTTTCGAAATCGTGCCTGCCCACACTTTCCAGACCACTGCTGTTTGCACCTATTTTAACAAAAATTACTCCAAAATAAATCATTTTTTGCAGTCAAATACACTCGTAATGAATGCAATCTAACAATTATTTCGTAAAAACTACCCATATTGAGAGTGGCTAAGCTAGACACCAATCTATTGGACTCAATATCATCACTGTCTGGATCTTTCCTAAAAAAAATTGAATTCAGATAAAAATTAAATTTGTTATATCCAGAGTTGCGTCCATCCATAATATTTTTATTTAAAACGGGAAGCCCTGACTGTGAGACTTGCTCATTCTGGTGCAGAATTTAACGGAGAATTCGAATCTGGAAGCAGTTTCTCAAAAAAAGCCGGTTTGGCTCGATATTTCGACCAATATCTGAATGGTGTCAAATGTCACTTGGGTATGTTCATATAATCAGCTAGTACTCGAACACTTTATATACACATGCATAATTCGATAGCTCGTTAGAAAGTGCAGGGAATCAGCTTTCAAATGACATATCGTTCAAGTGTTTATGATAACTAAATATGAAAAGGTTGGCTAAAAGTAAAAGTTGTGTTTTTGATAAAAAGGTTTTTTTGACTTAAATGTGCACAATTACGAGTGATAGAGCCGTTTTTTCAGTAAACCACACATATCATTTGAAATAGCAAGCAAAATTGCACCAAAAGTGCTTCAAAGTATAACGAAAGTCTTTGGAGAGTTAAGTGATCGTTTCAAAAAATTAACAAATGTTTGGAAAAGCATTTTAACGGAAATTTTTTTCACCATTTGATTGACCTGGATTTTCGACACCGGATTTGTGTTCAGCGTGGTCAATGTGTTTATAAAACTGCTTTTAAAAATTTAAAGACATCGTCAAAATTCAAATTCCTCTCGAGACAAAAACATTTGCGATATTTGAATAATTATTATCTCGAAAGGGATTTGAATTTTGACGATGACTTTAAATTTTCAAAAGCAGTTTTATAATCAAATCCACGATGCTGGACAGAAATCCGGTGTCAAATGGTGAGAACATTTTCTGTTGAAATTCTTTTCCAAATATTTGTTAATTTTTTTGAAACGGTCGCTCAACCCGTGGAAGGACCATACTTGTTAATGACATTGGGAATGTGGCAAATTGAAATGCGCGCGGGACACTTTTTTACTCCAAAAATACTTTTTGAATTATGTATTGTTGGTATATCAAAATAAAAAACATAACTTTATACAAGTGACCTAGGGGCTCAGTGTTATTTTTGATCATTTATGTAATACAAAATGAATGCTTTAAAAAATAATTTCGAAGTAAAAAAAGTGTCCCGCGCGCATTTGAATTTACCAAATTCCCATTGTCATCAACAGGTATGGTCCTTTAATGACCTTGTCTCGCTATACATCGAATGTTTTTTGGTGCAGTTTCAGTTTCCCTTTCGAATATTATGTATGGTTGACTTAACACACAGCTGTATCCCGCCTAATTTTGCCTATTTAAGTCAAAAAAACCATTTTGGAAAATTGACACAAGTGTTTCTTTGAAAAAAATCGTTTTACATTATCATAAACCCCCACACAATATGTCATTTGAAAGTTCACTTCCTGCGTTTTCTGACGAGCTATAACTGGTGGCCAAAAAGTTCTGCAACAACTTTGAGATCTTTTTAATAATAAAATTTATTTCACAAAAGCATGTTCAACCACTCATTTTGTAGCCTTAATCTTTCTCTTTCTAATGGTATATTTAACTTAGCTTGATTATTTTAGATAAGTAACCGTGTGGCTTCAAACACTTGTGAGGTTATTTTAAGAAATTTACCAGCGTTTTCATCACCTTTAGTGATCAAACTTTTTATTGAATTTCGAGCGTCATGACAAAATTTTATCACCATGTTGTAGCGGAGCTCAAGAGCTACAAACCCCATATTACAGAATAATTTTTGAAAATTTGATTGTTGAGATATGGTCTTTTGGAAAAATCAATTTCTTGAAAAAAATGACCAAAATGCAAGTTTTTGCCAATTTTTCGGATTTTGGTCATTTTTTCAAGAAATTGATTTTTCCAAAAGACCATATCTCAACAATCAAATTTTCAAAAATTATTCTGTAATATGGGGTTTGTAGCTCTTGAGCTGCGCTACAACATGGTGATAAAATTTTGTCATGACGCTCGAAATTCAATAAAAACTTTGATCACTAAAGGTGATGAAAACGCTTTTAAATTTCTTAAAATAACCTCACAAGTGTTTGAAGCCACACGGTTACTTATCTAAAATAATCAAGCTAAGTTAAATATACCATTAGAAAGAGAAAGATTAAGGCTACAAAATGAGTGGTTGAACATGCTTTTGTGAAATAAATTTTATTATTAAAAAAGATCTCAAAGTTTGTTGCAGAACTTTTTGGCCACCAGTTAAAAGTTATGCATGTGCATATAAAATATTCAAGCACCACCTGATTGTCTGAACATACCCAAGTCACATTTGACACCATCCAGAAATTGGTCGAAATCTCGAGCCAAACCGGTTTTTTTTGAGAAACTGCTTGCAGATCAAATTCTCCGTTAAATTTGCACCAAAATGAGCAAGTATCACAGGCAGGGCTTCGCATGTTAAAAAGAAAATAAGCTTATTTATTATGGTGTGAAGCCATCTCTGGTTATATGGATATCTCTGGAAATGACAAAGTTTTGCTCTTGTTAGTTGGAAAGTATAGATCGCACTCTTTGAAAATAAACACTAAGTTGGAGGCGGGTAAGTGCGGGATAGCTTGATTTGGGTGTCAAATCAAACTCAAATCTAAATTCTCTTTTTACAATTTTCAGCCAACTTTTATTTCTGCATCATGTATCATGCTGGAATTAAAAAAAACAATCTTTCCTTGCTTGCGTATATGTCAGCTTAAGCTTACCCATATTTGCAAAGAAGCAGATAAGCAAAAAAAAGTGAGGGTAAGTTTTACTAGAACAAAAGTTGAAAAAATTGCCTGGACAAGTTACAAACAGAGTATTAACTTTTGTTAATTTTTCGTTAAAATGGCTGCTGAAGTTTTGCTCCAAATCGAAAAGAAGATTTTTTATTTTCACCACGGCGCAAAACTTCAGCAGCTATTTTAATTTAAAAAAATTAATACAAATATTAATACAGATACGGCCGAGCATATAGTTACAAAATAAGCGAAAAAATCCGAACAAGGTGATTTTGTAAATTGGTAAAAACCCAAGTCGCGCTCGTGTTTGAATTTGTTTTCGATTTTTTGTCAAAAATCGAAAATTGTTTGAGAACAAGTTTTTGAAAAGTCACACACAATACTAAAATTTCATCTTGAATCCGACTCGAATCCGTTGAGATCAGATCAAAGTTATTTTGTGAGCTGAGATATCCACTAAAGTAGGTAAGTGGTCCAAATTTTCTGACTGGTCTACTCAAAATAGCATATTTTAGTTCACACAAATTATTTAATTTGATCTTAACGGATTCGGATTCAGGATGAAATTTTGGTATTAGGAATGACTTTTCAAGAGCTTTTTCTCAAAAAATTGACGATTTTTGACCGAAAATCGAAAAAAAAATTCAAACACGGGCGCGAGTTGGGTATCGTCCACAAGTTGCAGATATTAAGTTTGACTAAGACTTGTAAAAAGAGAGTTAAGCTTTAATTTCGACTTGACACCTAAAAAGTGATTTACCCGCATTTCGCTCCTCTAACAAATACCGTATTTCTTCTAATTGTATCACACCTCTTCCACCGACGACGGTTTGTATTCAACTATTTTTCACTGTTCAGCCAATCCCAATTTTCATAACGAATAATAACTGAATGTGTAGTGTCTACTATTGTTCACATTTTAGTTAAGATTTCATTGTGAAAAGTGTTGTTGGCTGAGCCGTGAAGAATGGTTGACCACCGTGTGTCGGTGGTAGCCGGCTTTTCTGTTAGAGAAAATATGGTAGCTCAGAAAAAATAAACTAGCTCAGAAACTGCATACAGTCAACCTTCGATAAGCCGCAGCCCTATGAACCGGCCTTGGGCTGCCTGTTTATCAAGGCATATTTTCTTGTCTTATTATTCTGTACTAGCCAACCAAATCAGGCTCAGAGTGCGGTTTATTGAGGGTCGACTGTATTTCAATTACTTTTCGTTCACTTACTTACTCTTTTTGAACAATTACAGCTGCATGAGCTTATTTTTTGAAAAAATTTATTAAAAAATTTATTATTTATTTTTTTTACAAAGAGAAAACACATATAAGAAAACAGGTAAACACATCAATCGTGAAAATTCTAAAAATATCATTTTTATGTAATCTTTTCATGTTGTATTTTAAAATTGGAATGCGTGAAAATCTTCTGACCCGCTTTTTCCGAACCGATGATTAGTTGATAATAATGGGAAGTTAGTTGCATATAATTTTGTGTTAATTTTTTTCCAATAATAATAGAATAAAAGTAGTTTTCCAAAGTGGGATTTAAAGATGTACCTAATGAATTCCAGTGTTTTGAGCCACTATTGATTGATAACAAAAGCAGTGGCTACATATAGATAGATACATATGTATGTGTATATGTACAGAGACAAAAAGAATGCACATATACATAAAAAGGAAAGGATGGTAGTCAGCTTTTTGTTAGTTAAAGCAGTTATTTGAAATTGAGAAACTAGTAAATGTGACTAACTTTGATAAAAATGGTCAATTTAGCCTTCTAATTGACACATTGCAGCTCACAATTAGCGAGCGGGATGCAAACTTTGCGTTTATGCTTTCACACATTTTTTAACTCAAAAGAAAGTGAATAACTTGCAATTTCACTCTGTTTTCTCTAATGAATACTGAATCCTCAACAAACTGATTAAGGAAACTGAGGCAAATCAAGATTTTTTGGTTTAAAAAACTGAAATTTCGCCCAAATTAAAAAAAATTGGGCGCTCATAGAAATAAAGAAACTAGTAAAATGTGACTAAATTTGATTGATGCGCCCACCATTTTGTAGCATTTTTTTAAAAACTGAGGGTTTGTCACAGAAACTTCCTGTTAAAAAGGTCACGGTATTTGAGAAATAACGGACAAATCTTACTAGGACGGCATTATTATAGCACAAAAAAATAGCAAAAAAAGCGGTGAAAGAGTCTAGCTACAAAAGACATTACACCCGAAGTAGTTCTGATGACGACTAACACATAATATATGTTGTTCTTGATTTCACTCTTCACTTCAATTCTGTTTGCTCTGTTGAGGGTGGAGGAGTTGAAATTGATGCCACCAACAATGTTGTAGGCATGGATCTGCAGTTTTTGAGGAGACTTTCGTAGTTTCTTTTCTTATCTTTTGCCTGATCTAGGGCAAAGTCAGCATCTCTCTCCATTTCATCTCTATTATTAGACAGGCTTTGCTTCCGATGACAATGACGTCGGCTCTGCCTTCTCCGGTGTCAGTGCCCACCTCAGTTCCAAAAACAACATGTTTCGAAAGCAGGCCGATTGTGCAGACAACCGCCTGGCTTAGAGCTTCATTGGGATGTAGAGTAGACTTTGATCTCTTCATTCGTTCTTTCAATTCCTCCTGCTGCTTATTAGCTTCCGTTTTCTGATTCGAGTGATTTTTTAGGATGTTTGTTGAGGTTGCCAAATTCGAACTTGCAAAAAGGTCACTTAGAGACTGTTTGAATTCAGCCGTGTCGGTTTCGGCTCCAGTTAGAAGCCTGTCCATGCTGTTGACGCACTCAGTAAGCTGTTGTTTGTTGAGCATCCCTTGGTCTAAGCAATAATCAACAATTCTTTTGCTGAACTCAGCTTGCATCTCCAGATTGGGACGCGGCACATATTATCATTGTTGAGAGAGGGGCTGAGATAGCCTAGCTGAAACGGTTAAAAATTTTTTGTTACTGCATTTTTACACTTGATTTAGCCTTAGATATTTATCGCTATTTTCAATATTTTTTTTGCTCTATTTATAGGATGAATTAAGAAGTTCAGTTCAAAGTTCAGTCACTCACTCACTCAATTCAATATTTTAAAAGTAGCTAACCTGGAAAGATATCGAAAAACAGGGCTGTGTGCTTTTCAGGGGGAGGTTTAGCTTCTTTCCACATCATCACTCTTCCAACCCTCGAAGTCATCGAGGGTGAAATCTTCATTGTAATCCAATGGCAGCTCTTTGCCCTCCAGTAGTCTTTGAACATCGTCGCGGACCCATTCTATCTAAAGATTGCCTTGACGTTTTGGATCGCACCACTCTTGCCCCAAAAGTGGTCGTGCTTGCTTTTGTCTTCTAAACAATTTAAAAATAAAATATATAAACAAATGTTGCTTTTGACCATAACTTTGGCCCTATACGATAATAAGACGCTTTTCTGCCTTGGTTCCCCTGTTGTTTTTTTGCATTTCTTTCCAAATTACTTTATTTTAAATTAATTTTCGATCCTGAATTGCTTTACAAAACTGATTGTAAAAGACAATGACAAAAAGCAGGAAATAAAATGACTAGTCAAAGCTGAAATGTGCGAAAAAACAACTGGTGGACCAAGACGAAAAAAGCGTCTTATTGTGGTATAGGCAAAGGGCCTTTTAGAGCATAGTTGCACTGCCGCCAAAACACCGCTTTTCGCCGCTCAGGAAGCTTTTTTCACCTTGGTCCCTGTTGTATTTTTCACATTCTGCGTTGGCTATACATTTCATTTCCTGCTTTTTTTATCGCGTCTTTTACAATCAATTTGTTAAAGCAATTGTGGTTTAAAAATTTATTGAAAATAAAGTAATTTGGATAAAGTTAAAAAAAACGACAGGGTGGCCAAGGAAAAAAAGCGTCCTATTGTCGTATGGTGCCATAACGTTTTAAATCATCCTTGTCTTTGATAAGATCTGTTAACATGCAAGAGAAGACAAAATACGCAAGAGAATGACATAAAATTTGTCATTTGTTGTTTGTTAGTCTATATACAGTGAGCTGTTAAACTTTTGGGATAATTTTTCATGATTTTCCGCAGAAGACAAATATGAGATTGCAGAAATTTTTGTCTTACTTAAAGGGCTTGTGGTAAAGCGGGGCTTGTTTGTTGACTTTTTCGGAACCGGAATTTTCGGACCAACACTAAATGGCAATAAATGGCATATTTTGTCGGCCCTGTTTAGCATTATAAGTATTTTTTCGTTATTGCATTTTGTATCCAGATTCTCAGCTTGGTCAATACATCAACAAAAAAATTATTGAAAGAAGTTGACTTTATAGGTAAAAAAGGTGAGGGTTTTAAGTGTCTTAAATTAAATCTAAGCTTTTCGCTTTTATTTTACCTGAGGAGAGAAATCTGGTGATAGACCAGGAGTTGAAGATCTTCTTTGGAGTAGCCTCCATAGCTCTGCTTGACTAGTTCTGGTCTGGGAACTTGGAAGTTTGTGAGAAGGCCATCCACTTCTTGAGCTGTGAAGCCGTAGTAGCTGGAGTATGGGTGGTCTTGCTGGAATTTGCATATTTTGATGTTGTTAAGACAAGAGTCTGCGTTAGCTGCCATGCCAGTCAGACCAGTCAACAAGGCTCTATGCAGATGACGATTGTTTTTCTTGACAAAGCACTGCAGGATGTTGCTAAGCAGATTGGAAACCTTCCTAACGTCCACTCCGTTTTGGATAGCCTTGTGGATGGGGCTATCTGACTCGTCTATCAGAGCAATCACTTCCTTCTCAAAAAATTGTGGAGAAGTTTGGATAAGAACACCAGACTATCAGCCATTTCTGAATGAGTTTTTGAAATTACTTAAAAGTCATATCAATACCGGCTAAAGTATAGAATATGCCCCTTGGGTCAAAAACAGCGAAAATCCCCCCAATTATACTAGAGCGCTGTTGTCTACCGATGTCACATCACACAGTTAACTGTGGATGAAAACATTGTTTTTATCGGATTTTATGAGAAAACCGGTGTTTGTGTATCTAAAAGAACACTTTGCGTAGATCTTAGCTATCGAATAAGCCATTGCGCATAGCTAAAAGCATTGTGTGAGAGCAGATATTCATTACCGAAATTTAGACATTTTAATTACCGTATCCGCTCTAATTATAGACCCCTCTCTAATTATAGACCCCCCTCGACTTTGAGGGTCTGTATCTTGGAGGAGAGACAAATATTTTGCAAATCTGTTTGATACGTTTTCTTAACTCCCACGAGCTCTACCGATTCCACTTTTTAGATTTTGGTTGAGCACCCGAAAATTTCGAGATCAAATTCAAAATTTTCCGATTTTTAGGAGGTTGAAAAGTTAGAGCGGATACGGTATTATGACAAAATCGGGATCCTTGCAACCTTTTTGGACCAGATTGATCAAAAGCAACTAACCATAGACCAAAAAAAATTTTAAATCTGGAATAATGTTGAATAATATTCGTACTGAATAATGTTCGAAAATATATAAATTCGAAAGTTTTAATCAAAACAGGACTAATTTTGAAAAATTTCAGGTTTTTGGGCCAGCCTGTACATCTTGCAACAAGGAAAAAACGCTTTGTCGGCTGTATCAAGAACAGTATGATGCTATCTGATTACATTTTGCGGATATTTTTAAAATATTTAAATATTTCTAAAAAATTTTTTATATGATATGCTCAAAAACACTGGAAGCAAGCAATGAAAAACCAATCTACGATCTAAATTCAAACATCTGTGCCATTAGCTAAACTTTTTTGATGTGACTATGTCATGTTTTTTTCAAATATAATTTCGTGATGCTCTTTTGTAATTATTTTCGAAAAGACTCCATAGTTAAGTTTTATGTATTGTTCTTATTTTTAAAAATCGTTGAGGCATGTGAATGAGCCGTATCAATGATAAATTTTCAAAATTCGACAAAATGAATTTTGATTTTTTTGATTTGTTTTGAATTAAGCATGCAAGAATAAATTAAAATGAAAAAGAATCAAAAATAAATTGGAAAATTCTGCTTAGATATCAGCTGAAATATATCGAAAATTTCTATGGAAATAACAGCGGAAATAAATCCCACCAGTAGCGCGGACAAGCGCAGGTAGTAAACTAAGTTCGTTTTTATTGACAACCTGAAAAAGTCAATTTTGGGACAATAGGGTGAGTATTATTGTTTTGAAAATTTATGATTTTAAACTTTTCGCTGAAAAGTTGAAAAAACAGCATCCAGACCACTGGTGAGAGGAGGTTTATATTGAACTTTAGCCTATTTTAAAACCAACTTACTGTGAGCTTCTCTTGTCCGCCATAAATTTTTTTAAATCTAGCCAGATCTATGCCCACCACTTCTTGCTCACTGGGAAGGCAGGTTTGTTGTTGAGCGGCCAGTGCATTAACCAAGTAGATGTGCTGATCAAAACATTCCTGAATCGCTGTCTCCATTGACACCTCAAATTGCTTAATGGTGCTGCCAGTGACATTGGACAGGTCGAGGTGGATCACTGAACAAGCAAAATTAGGACTGATTTATTATTTTATATACTAACGTTTGTTTTTTTAACATTTTACTAAGATTATTATTACTTAAAAATACTGTTTAACGACTGATAAGTAACTTTTATATGCTTAAACGATAAAGAAGTTATTTTCTGCACTTTTCCACACAAAAATCGTTTTTTTGAAAAAAATTTTTTTGACTAAAATTCGACTTTTTGCCTTGGTCCCCAAGGCAATCCAACCTGAAAGGGTACCTGGATACCACAAAAAGATGGAATTTGAACATAGTTTTGGTTGACTAGGGCCTACCGCATAAAGAAACTCTCGCAGGGGCTTGAGAGTTAGAGATGCGCGCACTCACTTACTTAGACATGATTCCGGAAGCACTCTTAATCAAAAATGCATAAAGAGACTCTTTTACCCAGCTCCAGTGACCAAACGGGGTAGAATACCTTAATACAAGGTAATTTGCCTTGGTACTCCAAGACAAAAGTCAAAAAAAATTTCAAAAAATCTATTTTTGTGTGGAAAAATGTCAGAAAATAACTTTTTATCGTTTTAAGCATATAAAATTACTTAGGAGTCGTTTAAACACTATTTTTAAATAAGTGAAAAACCCGCTCCCCCCCCCCCCCCCCCAACAATAAGTTCCATACAGAAGTGAAAAAACACAGAAAAACAGAAGTAGAAAAACAGAAGCAAACAGAAAGTCAACATTTTGGTCAAAATTTTTTTTTCAAAAAAGTCTGTTTTGTTGGATGTTTGTGTTCAAGTCCAATTTTCGGCCACTTTTTGCACACTTATGTTAGATATGTTTCCGGAACCCTAAAATTCAACATCTGCGCTCTCTTTTAAGCATGAAATCGTGAAATCGAGGGGACTTTAAAAAGTTTTTGAATCCTTTCAAATTGGCCTTAACCTCCTGGATACCTCAAATACCAGGAAAGTTCCGAACAAGGTGGTGAGCGAGAAGTTTGTAGGCAGGAGCACCCAGGAAGAGCGTAGCCAGAAGGAGGTATCCAGAAGGGCTACGAGGATGTATGTGATAGATTGATATTAATAAAAATTTCAAGATACTATAGAGGCGCCGATAGGCGCCTGTCGTCCCTAGTTTAAAAAGTTTATCCAGTTTGAATAATGACCGAAATTGGTCGAAATTTGGTCTAAAAATCGGTCGAAAACACTTTTTGGAGTACTTTGTGCCTATGACTCAAGCGGCTTGAGTCAAGCCTATAACTTAGGCCCATGTTTTTTCTGTTTTTCTTTTTTTTGGCGCTAAAAACAGAAGCAGAAAACAGAAAAAACAAGAGTGAAAAAACCACAGAACAGAAGCCGGCAGCCCTGGTGTGCACCCAGCGAGATTTGAACCTGGGAGTTCAAAATATTCGCATTATGATTCTTACCACACCCTCTTCAACTTCATAAAAATCCTTGCTAAAAACTGCAAACTTTTTGCTTTAATTGGTGATTGAAAGTCTGACGAGGGCCTCTATATTTTTACATCTAAGTTTTATTTATATAGTGTAATATTTCTCCATGTTTATCGATGCGTTAAAGACGAAAAATAGGCGTATAGCATCTACAGGATTTAACCACAAAATTTTTTGGATGCCTTTGTGCGCCAGGCTGTTTTTTCACCATTCGGAATTTTACAAATGCTTTGAGGAAGAGTTGGTATAGATCCAGGCTGACCACTCAAATTACAAGAAAGGTGGAATTTAAGACAAGAAAATCTAGAACACTGTTAAAAAATGCCACCTACACTTTTCGAAAAGGTGGCGAAATTTTCAAAAAGGTGGCAAATGCCACCTAGAGGTGCACTTTGGTCACCCTGTATAGATCATTCTTTCACAATTTATAAAATTCTCGATCTTTATTTGAAATTTGAAAAAGATTATTCAAAGAGTGTCGCGAGTCGATAGTCTTTTTCACCCCATGCTTCACTTTTTGACTCTAAATAATAAAATACCTGGATATTTCCCAAGTGTTTTGGCAAAACAGGCCATCCTTCATCACAGCCAATTTGTCCTTATTTTTGCAGAAGATAGCACAGTTTCTTCGCTTTCCGCAGACAGTTGTTGGCCATCTTGTCCACTTCCACACTTAAAAAGGCCTTCATCATTTGGATGTTAGAAGTCTTGCCAAATCTCTTGGACAGGTGGCTGAAAAAGGATTTGCTTAGGAATTTGAAATGTTTAAAAACTGAATTTGACAACATAAGTTATGTTACATAACTGCATCTGAATAGCACTCTTTTTGGCTGCTTTATCATGTTTTTTAACTTAGGCCGTGGCGAAAATAGTCTCCATTTGCACTCTATGATCAAGAGTCTTGCTCGGAATCATGTCTAGGGTAAGCGAGTGCGCGCATCTCTGACCAACCGAGCCCCTTCGGGGGTGCAGGAAGCTTGGAAACCTGGAGTTGAGATGCGCTCACCCACATACCTTAGACACAAATCACTCGAAGTGAACCTAGGAAGTGACTCTAGTATGCATGCGAAAGCATGCATACCAAAGTTTATTAAAATCGGTTCACAATAGAGCTCAGACCCACTCTCACACAAGCCCCTAAACTTTTTTATGTGAACACTCAAATCCCACACCCGCACTCACACTCGTCACTTTTGACTATTTCAAGTTTTATGTGAAGACGAGTGTGGGTCTGTGTGTGGTTTTGGGTTATGTGAATGTAGCTGTGTGCGATAGGCCCAGTATTCAAAACCATGTTCAACATCGTTGTTTTCACAAAAAGAATTTCTTCTCCTGTTAAAAGGCCGGTCTAGAGGCTCGGAAATCCACAAATTCAGCCTGGCACTCAAAAACTCCGGTGCGTTGACGTTATGTTACTGCGTCTAAATTTGGAGAGGGATTTTACCGCGGGCAAATTTACCGCCACCCAATATCTTATCTGACTCTGTGAAGTGTTTCACAACAAAGAAATACAAAATATAGTTAGTAAAATTTGTTGTGGCGCGTATAAAGTTGGCATTATACGTTTGTTAACTGCGTCCGGATCCCGACGCAGTTAACATAACGTGAATACACGCTTTCTTCGAAGAGCAAGAGACCTACCAACCGGCGGTGAAGCAGAACACAATAGCCTGGGCACGAAAGTACGGGACAGGCGCAGAGTTCGAAGTAGATGTTCAGGTTGTTAAGGATTGGGAGGGGAATAGACAAAACAGTAGCCACTTATTTAACACTTCAAGAATGGTTGGGACAAATGTTTATTCTGGTACAGATCTTATGCTGAACAATTCTGCAAAAACAGATTTTCTGTGTTTGAGACCAAAACTTGACAAAACAGTTTTCATACTTTTAGTCACGAAAAATTGGGTGCTGAGTTTAAAATGGCTAGTTGACCATTTTTTACACCATTTTTTTTTTAAAGTTGAACACTCATTACAACCACGGTTTTCCGCGCTTTCAAATAAGCTCTTAACTTGAAAATTAAATTTTTTCAATTTTTGAAAAAAGTGGAAAATAGGTAAAATTAAGAAAAATAATTTTCCGAAAATTTCCTAAATGCATTAAAAAAAAAATTGTAAAGTTCAAGTTTTGACACCAGTTTCGTGATCAGCGTACAAAATTTGCTTATGAAATTACTCATCGAATTTAAATTCACTGTGATATTTCAAATTTCGCACGAGACAAAAATTAAAAATCAGTAATAAATTACAAATATTTAATTCTTTGAATGTTTTTGTCATGAGTGGAATATGAAATATGACAGTGAATTTTAATTTGAAAAGTAGTTTCATGAGCAAATTTTGTACGCTGATCACGAATCTAGTTTCAAAATTTGAACTTTACAATTTTTTACCATCAAAACACCCTTTGTAAAAATTTCATTACTTTCTGCGTTAAATAAAAACGTTTTTATTTCACTAGTTAATCACTGATTTATTCACAGAAGTTCTATTTTTGACCACTTTTAAAGGGTTTAGGGACTATTTTGGTTGAAAGTGGACCAAAAAGGGTCATATTTCAAACCAAAAGAACATGTTAAACATAGTTTTGAATACTGGGGCCTACCGCATAAAGAAACTCTGGTATGCATACATTTTCATTCATCTAGACTCCAGATTCTAGAGTCACTTTCGAGTGATTCGTGTCTGAGGTATGTGGGTGTGGCATCTCAACCGAGCAACCAAGCCCCCCGCAGCCGGCGTTACGCCGGCTGCCCGGCGTTAGAACAATCCCGCTACAAACATATGTAAGGTCATTTGAGAAAATGACAAGTATTTTTAATCACTCTAATTCATCAAAAATTTAGAAAAATCTCGAGCGTCGCTATAATATCTTAGCAGCATGTTGTAGCGCAACTCAAGTCACAAAACCCACTTCACAGAATTATTATTAAAATCTCAATGTATTGACATGTCTTTTTTCGAAATAACTATTGTCTTGTCAAATGAATAAAATCCGTGAATTGCAAAAAAATTGATTTTGTTCATTTTTCACAAATCGTTTATTTCGAAAAAAGCCATATTATACATTGAGCTTTTCAAAAATAATTCTGTAAAGTGGTTTTGTAGCTTTTGAGTTGCAATTTCAAAAAAGGTCAAGTGGATTTTGTGTTATGGAGTGGGACTCCGTGAAGGGATACCGTATTTCTTCTAATATACCGACATGTCGGTTTATTTTTCACCCTTTAAAAATCGTGAAAATTTGGGTCGATCTCAACATTTTCAAGTGAAAATAAAAATCGGAAAAGCGGAATCGATAGAGCTCGTGGGAGCTAAGAAAACGCAATAAACAGCGATGTAAATTTTTTTCTTTGGACTGAGATACGGACACTCAAAGTAGGGGGTGTCGGTTTATTAGAGGGTGTCGGTATATTAGAAGAAATACGGTATAGAGCTCTGGAAAGAGTACAAACCAACCTTGAGATGCATAGTGATGGATCCCGCCCAGCTGACTTTCCACGGACTATAAAAGAAGGCAAACCTTCGCAAAAGGAAGCTTATAAAGAGAGTTAAGAAAGGGTTTGGATTTGTACGTGTATTGTGTATATTGTGCTAATAAAGACTTGATGCCTATCTAGAGCACTACATTTTGTAGCTCTTGAGTTGCGCTAGAACATGCTGCTAAGAATTTTTAGCAATACTCGAGATTTCATGATTACGGCTTAACTGAAACTTGGCCCACACTCCCTTGAATTTGAGCCCCCAGTCAAATCAGCTTGGGGTACGAAAGCAATTTTTTGGATGTGACAAAAATCAATTTGACTGAGGGGGAGGCGGGTCAGAGCTCAGGTTCAAATGCTCCGAAATTTCTAATGAGACTTTCTTTAAAGGTACGCCTACTTGGAATTTTTTGATGACAAAATACGTCAATTAAAATCAAAGTTGTTCAAAATTATCTAAAGAACACAATAATCCGCGAAAAAAATTGGTATCAAAATGAGGTAACACACTTTTCTCCGAAAATACAAAAAGCGTCTTTTAAAATCTAGTCAAATATCAATGCAAAAAGTTCATGATGACTGGCAAAGATTTCGTAGTTTCTAAAGCTTCCAAGTAAAAGTTTTTCACCTTGGGTTTTTGACCAAACAAAGAAGACTTACTGAGCACCGGTGGGGCGTGATCTCCCTCAAGGAAGGTTTTCAGCATCAGAGATTTGTCAACAAAAGCGTCGGAGCTCACAATAGCCTCAAATGACACAACTCCTGTGTTGACGGATAAAGAGGAATATTTTCTTTTTTGCCCTTGCATCAGCACGTTGATGGTCTAAACAGATTTTTTGAAGTTTAATTACAAAAATCATAATCATATTCGTAAAAAGAGTCTATGAGTGTATATTATCAAGAGCTGTTCTAGAATTCATGTCTAAAGTAAGTCTGTGTGCGCATCTCTGACCTCCCAAGCCTTTTCTTCGCGGCTTGGAGGCTTGGGCTTATTTGCGTACACATACATACCGGAACCATAAATCACTTAAAAATAACTCTGGATGCACAAAAATTGCTGCAGTGTTAATTTATTGGTAACGTCTTACTACAAATTACTGTAAAGTCTAGCCATAAAATGGACTTAGGAAGTCAAAAACATACAGGAAGTGGATTCCATTCCACATTTTTTTTCACGAATTAGACTAACTATCTTTTCTAGATAAGCCCTGTTGAGTAATTCAGTCTCTGTCGACTTGAGGTGGAGGACAAGGGTGGTGCCGTGAGAAGTCGGACGGGCTCGAAGACTTGGTTTAGAGTGCCTTCCATTTTGGCGGCGGAGTGGTCGGTGCTGGGTGTCCAGCTAACGTCTAGTTCGTTGGCTTTTGTATCTCCATGCTTCTTTGATTGAATTTGGATGCGGTCAGCAATGTTGAGTGCAGAGAGGAAACCCAGCTTGTGTGCAGCTGGTGCCTGCTCATCATTAGTCTAAGTTAAACTTTATTATAATGTTGACAAAAAACAAGAATTTTATACGGCTCTTTTTTAATGTTTGTGCACTTCTAAGATTCTTTTGCAAGCCAAGTTTTGAGACGAGCAGCTTTTTTTATACATTAAGATATACTCATTGAGAATATTTACGCACTGAAAATCTGAAAAAATGAAATTCTTAAAAACCCAGGAAAATTGTTTTTCTACTGAGCTGCTGTTTCGAGAATTGCCATTTTTTCTCTATTTTCTCGATCGTGCGTATGTAAACAAAGCTGCGCAGCTCAAACATTTCGCCAAGAAAAATATTTTAGGATCGAAAATTGTGGTTTTTCTCTTTAAAAATGAAACATACTGGATCTGCAAGCTTTATGTTGAGCTCTGTCATCTGGGTTCGGCTCATACCACAGCCTTTGTCCTCAATACGCAGGGTTCGTGTCGTCTTGTCAGCAGTAACCTGGAAGTAAAATATGCATAAAACATCTTTTTCATGCACACATACAATCGATGCTTTATTTAACGACACCCCGAGAAGTTCGTTTTTCGCCTAGGGCCCGACACCTTTTCTAACCTTATTTTCAAGGAGTGGTACTTTTTTCTAGTACCAAAATACTTAATTCTAGTATCAAAGTTTTCATTTTTTTTAACTTTTCTCTTTTTTCCTTCACTTTGTAGGTAAACTTTTGAAATTTTGTTAAGTATCGTGTAACCCTGAATATCAGCTACTCACCAGATATCTTTTACAGTAAAAAAATTTAAAAAGTTGGAGATTTAGGGTTCTGAATAGAGGAACTTGGTCGAAAAAGTTACTCCATACAAAGCTCAAAATCTTCATAGTTCTGTAATTTTTTACAGGAAATGGAAGTCTAGTTAGAAAGCTGAGATTCAGGCTACATGTTCATGTGTCAAGAAAAAAAATCTCTAACTTTACAAAGAGTTTTTATATGCATGTTAAATTTTGATACTAGAAAAAGTATTTTGGTACTAGATTTAAGTATTGCCCATTTTTGAGGGTTTTCTAGTTCTGATTTGCTAGTCTCATGCGAAAAATCGTAAAGATTTTGATTTCACCGATTGTTATTTACCGAGGAGTTTGCCATCTAGACCGGCAACTTCCGATTTGACGACACTCCATTCGAAAACATGGTGTCGTTAAATAGAAAGTTGCATGTCAATTTTTAGAAGTGGCAATTTTTTAATTTTATTAAAACGATTGGTAAACTCAAAATCTTTAGGATTTTTTCGCATCAGACTAATGAGTCAGAAATGATAAAAACCTTCGAAAATCAAATTAAAAAAAGTGTTGGATCTTAGACGGGAACGAACTTGTTGGGGTGT
This sequence comes from Ditylenchus dipsaci, assembly GCA_004194705.1. NCBI lineage: Eukaryota > Metazoa > Nematoda > Chromadorea > Rhabditida > Anguinidae > Ditylenchus > Ditylenchus dipsaci. The sequence goes on from SADC01000983.1 coordinate 38,169, forward strand.
AGTTAAATCAAGCGTCGACTGTATAAACAACCTTTATTATAAAATTAGTAGTGTGTTCATTGGACAGGTTCAGACCATCAAATGTTTTGACTGAGTCATATGCTTTTTCCAGCAGTTCTTTTAGTGTATTGCGCTTCACTGAAGGATCATTCTGGCACTCTTTCAGCGTCTTGTCCACGAGCTCCACCGCTTCCTTCGGAAACTTTCGAATGCTGGACATGGAATTTGTTGATGGCACACCTTGAAAAATAGATATATTGAATTGAACGAGTAATTTGATTCTTATCACTCTGTCAAATTCCAGATTTGTCCCACCAAACTTTTGAATAACGTTTCAAAGCTATTAATAATCATTACAGTAAACTAGTTTGTTAATTTTTCTAGCCACGGGTATTTCATTGCTGGATATTTTCCCGCTTAGTGCTAAAAAGAGCAAAAACATTTCATTTCTCAATTTTCGACCAAAAAATTTGAAATCAAAAAACTGGTAATAAAGCGATCTTTGTGCGCCAACGTTGAAAAAGATATAAAAAAATTTCGTTACAACAACTTAAAAGAGAAGCGTTGTAATTTTGTACTTTGGTTGTTACCCCTCGGAAAATTGTAAATCGAGTGTTTGGGCTCAAACCAAAACTACAATGTTCTGAGCACGAAAGCATTGAATTCGGTCACCTTCTCTATTAAATTCGACGTTCTGTGGCCTCCCAAAGTTTGGTACTGAGAAAACCATTACATTTCTTTAAAACAGCTCATACTTAGTAAACAATCTGATGATGTATAGTTGTTGAAATGCTCATTCGACGCAGAATAAGTTGCTCTTTCTAATCAGTACAAAATATTTGCAATCTGTTGTGAATTTCGACGGAAAAATGGGTTTTTTTTTAAATGAGCATTTTTTGAACACCAGTTTTGGCGAAAAAACTAGCATAATAATTATAAATCGGCTTGCTTCAACTTAATATTTAGTAAATTACAAAACTCCTCTTTGAATATTCTTTTTTGAGTCGTTTGTAGCTGAGTTCACAGCTATCTGCCAGTTTTAAAAGTGCGTCAAAATTAAAGACAATAAACAATACATTTTTAAAAAATTTGACAGGATTAAAAAGAATTTGACAGATTGATTTAAAATAAAAATTTGGAGCTACTAAATGATATCTGTTGAATCTTATCAAACCAATTAATAGCCAACTTTTAAACATTTAATAATTGTTTATTCGATAAATATTCAAATAATAAATACAATGCAATATTGAGATACAAGGCAACATAAATCAAACGTTAACGCTCTACAATTGTCTACTAACACGGGAAAGGCACGACCACCCCGTCACGTATCGAAGAGCGTTGTATACCAAAAAGTAGAAACTCTGGTATGCATGGTTATTTCATGCATCCAGAGTCACTTTCGCGTGATTTGTGTCTAAGGTATGTGGGTGTGCGCATCTCAACTCCAAGCCCTTAAGCCCTATGCGCCCCGAAGGGGGCTTGGGGGCTTGGAGTTGAATGCGCACACCCACATACCTTAGACATGATTCCGAGCAAGACTCTTGACCATAAAATGCATGTAGAGTATTTTTGTCACGCTCCAGTCTGGAAAACATAGTAGAATACCACATAACCACCACATTTTGACTATCCACGTACCCTTTTAGGTTAGGTTACCTTGGTCCCACAAGGTAAAAGTCGAAATAGTTTATCGACTGCTTTGACTGTTCTTTACCTGTATCGATATCAATATCCACCTGATATCGATATCCACCAAGTGGTCGTCCATTTGGTGGGAATTTTTTTTTACGTTTTTTATGTTCCTAAACCTGTTTTCTGGACTGATTCGCACATGCTGAAGATGGTTTGATAATACTGAATTATCGTTTTGTCGGATATTTTTTGAGTATTGGGCAATAATTCTTAAATAGAGCATCCTCTTTCGCTTCTGAAAAGGAATACAGTCGCACTCCGATATAAGGCCACCCGATATAAGGCCACCCCCGCTATAAGGCCACTCGAGACCAATTTTTTGGCCAGCAAAGAAAGAAATTAGTCAATGTTCACCCCGATATAAAGCCACCCCGATATAAGGCCACCTTCGGCCGGTCCCCAGGGGTGGCCTTATATCGGAGTTCGACTGTATTCTTAAAGTAAAAGTGAATTCGGATTTTTTTCGTTTCAGCTATAAAGTACACCCTTTATGCATGCCTAAGCTTCCTTTTAGATAATAACCTAATCTGATTCAAAAGTAAAATTCAAAAAGGAATTGATTATAAGAAAAAAAATAGAAACTTGAAAGCTTTTTATTTATCTTCTTCTTTTACAATTTAAACAGTAAGAATAAAATATTTTTGGCTTTTAAAAACAACTGACTAGAGAGCAAACAATCAGACCAGATAAGACCGAAAATCATCATAGAAAATGCATAATTATACTACATCAATTAGGGTTTCCATTAATAAGTTGGAAACAAGATTGTCTCTACTCAAGCCGGAATTTAGTTTTATCTAATACCAGAACCGACATCACATATTTTTGAATCCAGATAGAATCGTCCCGAAATCGAGGTTTGGACCAGAACCAGAATCAGAATTTAGTTTTGTAAAAACTGGCGCCAGAACCGAAATTTTACTCTTTCCAAAACCAAAGTTGACCGGGATTCAGTTTTTTTTAAACCGGAACCAGAGTTACAGATTTTTTTGTGATTGGAACCAGAATCCGAAAAAGGGTCCAAATTCCAGACCTACTATAACAGACAATCTTTTAAATAACAAAAAGCAAATTCTACTAGGACAAACTAAAATGAAGAAGACTTTTTCATTTCAAACAATTTCTAGAAAGAGTATCAATGAAGTGTTTGATAACAATGAAAAAATTTTAGGGTTGTGACAGCACGAATATTCGCAAACATTTAGCTTAAATCTTCGGACAAATATTTATGCATGCATTCTCTCTTAATTAAAATATGCGAGCACTTAAGAGGAATTGATCTCTGACCAGAATTATTAAATATATTTTATCTAAATATTTGTACTTTATTCGGGACCCTAAATGTTTGGAATTTTCGAGATTTGAAATCTAAACCTCTATCTTAAACGATAAAAAAATTAATAAGCACTGAATAAAATGGCAATTTTTTTGCGAAAAATGACCAAATTAATGAACTAAAAAATTTTCGAAAATATTTTACATCTTTGAGCTAATATTCGAGGAATTAAAAATTCGCGGAAAAGTCATAACCCTGAAAAATTTGTTCAATTATCAGCTGACCTTTTTAGCCTTCGGATGTGACTCCTGAAGAGCAGGTAGTGATGGTGAATGCTGCAGGGCTTCCTGTATTTATATCAATCAAATACAAAACCAGAAGACCGTCCATTCCAAGTTGCTCATCCAAAAAGTTGTCAGCTAGCTTTTCAAGTAAAAGTGCATAGACGGCACTCATTGTGCCGTCTATATGCTTACCGTCATCCTGTAAACAAAGTATTACTTATTTTTAATATTTTTTCATGTCTTAATAATAAAAAAAACCTTGGTCTGCCGCTTAACATATTTCCGTGCCTGTGGCTTATAAGAAACTCTGCGCACCCATTAAATTTAAATTGAAGGAATTTGCGATGGCCAGTTACAACAAACACACATAGAAAGCGATGTAAATCTTTTCTATGAACCTACAAAAAGTTAATGAATTGTTTGGTTATTGTATCAGTTATCTCCATCACTTAAATCAATTGGGGGGGGAGGTGTTGTAGGCGTTCTTCGTTTTTTACAGTGTTGTGCTGAAAACAAATTTTTGGCCTGTGAGTGAGAATGAAATTTGTCCTCACATGCTGAGAATGAGAATGAATTTTCTTGTCCTCACTAAGAGTGAGAATCTCACTGAGATCTCAGTGAGAATTGGAAATTTTCAAATAACAATTTTTTATTAAGCAAAATTTCGGGAATCGATGTGAACAAATGATTATGTATTCAAAAGAGTAAATTGAGTTCATTAATATTAAGTTTTCAAAAATTTTGCTGTTTTTGATTTTTTAGGCTTTATGCTTGGGCAAAAGCATGTAGGACAGACTGAAACATGAGTCTGAGTTATGCTCGAGTTTTACATCGGGTTCCTCTACAAGGCCAAAACTAGGGGGGTAAACAGTGTTTATTGCATTTTCATACGAAGTGAATTTTTTTTGGAGGCTGAAAATAGACGGTTTTTTAGAAAAAAAATGTGGTATGCCTTTTTTAATGATGAATGGTGGTAATGGGTGATTTTGGGTGAAATATCCATGCTGAATGCAAAGTTGGGGACCTTTATGTTTTTATAGCATTATTTTTTAAAAAAGTTTTTTTATTTTTAAAAAACTAGGATTGGGTGATGGAGATAACTCCGAAGATTTTCGGAGATATCTCCAGGCAAAATTTTCTAATTACTTAATTTCGGAGATTTTTTTAAATGTGTGTGGACCCTGTATTTCCTTCCCTCCTAATGCAGGCCTAAATTCTTTTTAAAATATTTTGACGTCAATTTAAAAAAAAACAAATATTTTGAATTTTTCTAGATTTTTGCTTTGGGCGACCAAAGAAACCGAAAAAATCGATTTTTCAGAAATCGTAGTGTTTTTCGTGACGCTCCAAAGCACGAGAATCAACAAGAAAACAGGTAATTTCTTTTTGAGGAAAGTAAACTTCGCGCTGGCTGAAGAAAGAGGAGGATTCCATACTGTTACCGAATACATGAATCTTTTGAAGCCAGCCAACGATTGGAAGAAATAGAAGAAGTGAAGGAACAATTCGAAGCAAAATATCGAACGAAAACAAACCAGGGCTATGCAATAAACAGATTTGGAACATATTGACTCTGGGCTGAGATATAAGTCCTCAAAGTCGAGAGCTCTCGATTATTTGAGAGGGCCCATTTAATAGAGAAAATACGATAATTTTTGAATCTGTCTGTTTTATCCGAAAACCAAAAATTTTCCGGTTTTCGGTTATCAGTTAGGGTAACCGAAACCGAAAATGTCGGTTACCCGCCAACCCTACTCACCAGCTTTTTCTCTCGTTTATTTGAGCGTTTATATTGTTATAATTTTAGATCAATTATGGTATCAACAAGCATATTCGATAGTTTTTATTTATTTTTGTTCCGAATTCTCGTGAAACCTAAAATATGAAGATTATCAAGGTAAGGTATTTAAAAACAACAATTGACTGGGCAAGGGATCGCGTTCACTAATTTTTAAAAAGAAGTAACACTTTTGGAGTTTCAAAGAAGCAGAAAATGAATGGTGGTATAGTCCAGGCAAAATAGATGCAGCAAGCTTCGATTCCCGCCGAAGAACCCACTATACTGCGAACTGAAAAAACTTTTAATGCAATTGACAGAGATTTCCAGAGTTAGTTTTAGGATTTTCGCAGTTTTATGGAAGGATTATAAGTGAAGAGAGAATGATTCAACAACCTTTTACTCAAAATTTTTTCGTGCTTTTAACGCGACGAGTTCAAAAATAAAAGCCCCCCCCCTCTAATATAAGCCACCCGGGATCAAATTCAAATGCGTACTCAAAGTATGAATTTCCCGATTCCGCTTTTTTGATTTTGGTTGAGCACCCAAAAATTTCGAGATCGATTTCAAAATTTTCAAATTTTTTCAAGGGTTGAAAAATAAACGAGCCGGACCGTTTAATAGAGAAAATACGGTACTTTCAATTATTAAGTTAATTTTTTGCTAAAAGGTGGAGTTTTGTATAGCTATATACCTATTTATAGAACTCTTTTTGATATAGGAAATTGCATAAGAGGGGGGAAGGCTTACATTTCTCAAATACCCCCTTGTGGGGGGGGGGGCTCATGTTAAAGGGTGAACTTCTATTTTTTGGATGGCCTCTAGGGGGGTGGGGCTTATATTAGAGGGGGGGGCTTATAATATTAAGGGACTTCTATTAGAGGAAATACGGTATTTTAGAAAAACTAGTTTTTGGCTGGGAACATTTTCAAGGTCTTGGACTAAAAAAATTGCTTTGGAGCGCTTTAAACCGCGTTCTTCGGATTTTCAGTAGTTCCTTGGCCCCTTGTTGTCTCAATTTGTTTAATTCCTCATTCACTAATTTTTTGCATCTATCCGGCAATATACATGGAAAAAAGGTTTCTGACGCCAAAAATCTTGTGAAATACTACTTATTTTTTCAGACATTGTTCGTCCTTGAAAAGAAAGATGTTAACTGCTAGCATTAAAATTTACTGTCAGTCTATAATTGTCAGTGAATTACATCTTGAAACACTCGAAATATGATAGAACACAAGAAAAAAAAAAAAACAACAGGACATTAAACAAAACATTAAAAAAACAAAAAAAAAATAACAAATCAAAAAAACAACAACCCTGATCAAGGCCCTTGGGGGGGACCCCCAACCATACCTGCAGCGCCGCCGGCGCTGGCGCCGTATTTTAAAAAGCACGGCGGCGATAGTCATTGTTCCTAATGAAATCAAAAATTTTTTTCAAAAAGTCTAATGAATGTGTATAAAATGAGGCGCCGCGCCTCCGCCGCTACCGGTACTTTGAAAATTTCTCTGCCTCCGCCGCCGGCCGTGTAAGTATGGTTGTTAGGTTAGGTTGAAGTTAGGTTGTTATAGAGAAAGGGTCGTTGTAAAGAGAGCCATTTTGGCTAAATTTCTGTGTGACCAACCAAATTTTTTTGGGTCGTTATAGAGAGAGAGTCGTTATAGCTCGTTATAGTCGACTGTACGTATGCTGAGTTTTGAAGCCACTTATCAAATTTCTTTAGTAAATATATAGTGAGGTGTAATTATTTTATCATTCAAAAAAAAATCATTTCAAGTTAGAGTGGACAATTTAGTAAAAATTTCATTCAAAAAATTTATTTATTATCAAGTGTAGACATAATTTGTTTTCAACTTATAGTGCCAATACTTAGCCCCCTATTTGGACAATACTTAAATCTTTGGTCTATCTTTGTTTTTTCGAACTTTCCTTAAAATTCCGAACATCAAAATGTACAAACAGACTGAATGGTTTTATTGGCTTATTAAACTCATTTCGAAGAACAAGGTGTTTATGTCCAAGTTGGATATGTTTAGCATTTAGAATTGTCTGTCCGACTTGATCACTTTTGCTTTACTCATACACAACAAAAAAGAAAAAATGTTGCTCAGGAAAAAGGACCTCTTGAATGGTGAATCGGCAGGGTCGTCCACACCTAGCCACTCACCACAAACACCGGAAAACACTGTTTTCTGCTCTAAAGAACACTATGTTCAAACCATCTTTAGTCTGGGTGCTTGTGCGGTAAATACATTTGTGCGTGTCTTTTGGAAGGCAATATAAGTCCACTTCCATATAGACGGCTAGAGGTGTTTTGTCAGATAGTAAACAAAATAACTGCTCAGATATTATCTAAAATTTAAATAAATTGATTGAATTTTAGTGTGTTAATCGAAAAATTACCTTTTGAGTGTTTTTGAAGTGAAACTTTTAAAGTTGCTTACCCTTATTGTAAATGGCATTGAATTTCATAACGGATCCACTTCTAATGGATCAATTGGCTGTCTAGTCTTGGCATGCTTTCAGGTTTTGACACATAGCCACTAGAAATAATCTTTATAAAATACATGGTGTAACCAGAAATTTCTCCATTTTTAAACGGGCATAACTTTTTTTATAAGTCGTTTTTTCAAAATTCTGTATTTACAAATCGATTTGTTTTGTGTAAAATGTCAAAAACCAAAATTTTCGCTTCGTCCCTTTGTAGTTTAGGCTTTGACCATTCAGGGAACATCCACAGGCCAGGAACAGAATCACAAAAAAGACTAAGCAAAAATGGTGTTTTTCATATTATATACAAAAAGATATTGTCTGCGAGAAAAATCGATCTGTAAAAGAAGAATTTTCAAACAAACGACCTAGAGAAAAGTTATGGCCATCTGAAAATGGGATAAATTCTTGTTATTTTTATCTTAATTTGTAAAGAAATTTAAATTAGTATCTTGTCCACAATCAAACTCTGTAATAAAGACCGCTAAGCCTTAGCTCCAGTATTAAGTTTACAGTATTAAGTTTCCGCACTAAATAACTAGGTTTTCAAAAAA
>SADC01000984.1:0-47169 GCA_004194705.1 Ditylenchus dipsaci
AATAATTCTCGGTTGCTGAGATATAACCCAAAGTTGGATGGTCGTCATTTGAAAATGACAAGCACCTAACTTTGGGTCATATCTCAGCAACCGAGAATTATTTTGAAATTCTGTTTTCTGATTCTGATTCCTGAGGAAATTTCAGCCACTGAGAGTCCGAGAAAAAATTTTTCCAATAAAAAAATACTTTCATTGCAAAAAGTATCAAAAATTTTGAAAAAAAATGGGCGAACTGACCGTACACCCTTTCACTGCACCATAATTACTTATATGAGGCCTGTGTTAAAAATTCACCCATAAATGAAATTCGAATTTTCAATGAATAATTCAAAAACATTATTGACAAAATTAGGGTGGTCCCGCGCGAATTCGAAATTCCCAAATTTACTTCGCTTATCAAGTTTCATGGTCCTTTAAGGGACCTGCCAAAACCGAGTCGTTACAGAGAGCCTGGTAATGAAGAGCGTTGTTATAGAGAGTCGGCTGTAGTAGCATCCAATGACTATCCTCCTCCTATAACCAGCTGAATAAATGTTAATAATAATGATGGGACGATAAAATTAAGGAGTGCCCAAGACCTGTCACGTCATATTTCAATTTTAGCTAAATTAGTTTTATTTAAAAATACAAAATAAACTAACTTGAATAACAGTGCTACTAACTGTCAAATAAATTATATCAATGACAGCCGTTTGCAAAAGAATCTTGCTGTAACTTTTCATTTCTTTTAAAGATTTCGCTAATATTAGCCATATCAGAAAAATATTTTATAGCAAGTCCTAAAGTAATACATAAGCCAGCATTAACTCTGTAAACTAAAGCTTTCATTAAATTACTGAAATTGTTCATCAGATTTTGATATTTTTTAGAATAGAAAAGTTTACTGCAAGGATGTGAGCATTACTCAAGACGCTCTTTTACTCTTTAAAACGGCTACATACAATTTACTTATTCTTTATATAGAAAACGGCCCGACTCAAGAACTTTAATCCATTTTTGTATTCTCGCAAGTTTTTAATTGAATTCTTTTTTCTCACCTTTAGTCTTTGCTTTCATTTTTGTTGTATGGGTTTAAGTACACGGTTTTATTTTATTTCGCACCGTTTACGAAGTAGTGATTCGCCACTGAATCGGTTGCTGAGAAAATGCCACTCTAAATGCCACTTTTTAAAAATCCTTCATTTTACACTAAATGGCCATAACTTGGCCATATACGACAATAGGTCCCATTTTTGCCTTGGTCCCCCTGTTCATTTTTTATATTTTTTGCGTCTATTTTAACATTTTATTTTTCTTGACACACTAACATTCATAAATTTTCACGAGTCGTTCAACAAATTTTATTTTCTATTTCTTGCACGACAGTTGTGACGAAAAACGGCTCAGCGATGTACGACGAGAAATTATCACTGGTTTCATAGAGTCGCTTGATCTTATGTTTCAATGGCCCAAAATCCTTCTGACTTGTTGTATGCACACGCAATGGAATACCCTCCTCAAGCGTCGTTCTCAATAATTTTAACACTTATGCTTGCTATATTTAAATTTGAAATTTCCACTACTCGCGAATGTGTTCTTATTTGGCAAATTATGTAATGTATATCCCATATGCTTTCCAAACAAAATAAAAATCAGCCAAAAAATCAACAGGGACCAAGAAAAAATGGGACCTATTGTTAGGGCCATAACTTTGTGCAGAAACTAATTTTCACCTGTTACCGATCAAACTGTTACCGAAAATACCTGTCAAATAAGAGGCTTCGAAGAAGCGTCTAGGACTACTTTAAACACGAAGTGTTGGCTCAAACCCCAAATATTTCTCGCACCTGTTTCCATCAACTATCAGCTAGATTGTGAGATGGCAGAAAATAAATTTATAAAATTACAAAAAACTTTTTTTTTGAGAATAACAAAAGTCGGCTGTAAGAAAAACATGAATTCAGACAGAAAAATAAACAAAAATGATTTTTTGTAATTTTTGTCAAAAATTTCATTATGTTCTAGGTGAAGTTGGCTTTTCGGGATACTGGGTTATTAGAGAGTGCCGGCCTAGTAGAGATAATACGGTACGTTCTGAAAGATCGTATCAATAGAATTTGCGATTTCGATCGTAATGTTCGGGTGGTTTCTTTGTAAGTACGTAATGGATGTAAGCTTAATAAATATGCGAATTCCCGTAGAAAATTTTTAAAATCAACCCTCCCCCCTAGACTGGTAAAATATCGATTGCTTATGCTCAATGAATTTTTATTCAAAATTTCGATCAAAATCATTAACTTTTCAGGCGAAAATGTTCTGAAAAGTCTCCGCTGGTATCAAAATCTCATCCTGAATCCGAATCCGTTGAGATCAGATCAAAATAATTTTTATGGCTGATATATAGCTATTTTGAGTAGATAGACAGGAATTTGGCACCATTTGCCTATTTTAGTAGATATCTCAGTCTATAAAAAATATTTCGAATCTGATCTCAACGGATTTGGATTCAGGATGAGATTTTGGTATTAATTCACATTCCAAACACTTTCCAAAAAAAATTTATTGACCGTCGATAATCGATAGCCGTCCCCTAGACTGACCTCTTGAACTACTGTTTTCGTTTAAGATGATGGAAAAAATTATTTTTAAAACACTTTCAGTCTTAAAAATTAAAATATTATTATAAATGATCTTTCAAAAGTTCTTCGAAGTTACTTTTACGTATTTACCCGGTGAAACAGAAAAGAAAATTTGGCAAATGTGCCGGAGAATCCGCCAGTGGATTTAACATCACTCAATCCTAGTATGACCTCTGTTAATCTCCATCTTCTGATAGTTCCCCATCCCCTGACTTCTTTTACTAGGATTTAACAGTTAAGGTAATTTTGATTTACAATTTCAAAATTTAACAGGGATTGGAATCAGGGTGGTGTTCTCAGCCGGCTGAGGCTGAGGTAAAATTTTTGACTCGGCTGAGGCTGAGTGAAATTTTCAGGCCTCAGCCAGCTGAGGAAAATTTTTGCATCAAATTTTCGGCGTTTTGCGTTTATTTTAAACTGTATTTCTGACGAGTTCGAAGTGTTCAGTTAATAGAAAAGATTAAGTGATCAAATTTCCTTCCAGGCTGTCGCTTATTATTGAATTTCAGTCAGCCGGCTGAGTTTGAACTCAGCCGGCTGGGGTTAACTCAGCCATCAGCCGGCTGAGGCTGAGGATAAGGCTGAGGTAAATTTTTTGAGCCGGCTGACGCTGAGGAAAATTTTTCAGACCTCAGCCGGCTGAGGCTGATGGCTGAGGTAATCATGAAGTATAACACCCTGGTTGGAATTTAATTCTTCATGGGAAATTAATAGAGGTTAATATTTTACAAAAAAAACTAGCTTTTGAACACTTTTCAACCACATGTGTTTTCTCTTTATTACAATTTTTACATTTGAACAAAAAATATATAAATAATATAGTTTAATTTGAAAGTATTCTGCTCAAACTATATAAGTGGAATACGGCTGCTGCTTCTTCGGGAATTTCTTTCATAGAGACACGGAAGAATCCTGACAAGGGAGTTTTTAAATATGACTAATAAGTTTTAAAAATAAACTAACCGTTTTCTCCCCAAGAGCTGCCCAAGTGTTCATATATGTCCAGTAAGGAGTGCCGCTTTCTTCTCCCCAGCCAATCAATTTAGCGCAGTGTCCATAAAGCTCTTTTGTATGGGTCGAAGTCAGAGACTCATAAATACCTAAAAAATTTTGAGTATTACTTTTTGAAACTTGTTTGTAAACATTAATTTTTTCTGTTATCCCGACCTCCACTATTTTTTATCATAATTTTGAATCAATATAATTTTTCAAATTTTTAAACTATCCTTAATGGTTTTTTTCTGTCTAATTTCTTTAGCTTTCTTCGAGTTTTTTTTGGCATAGTTACCTTTCAGATCATAATGAAGAAAAAGTGGAGGTCGGGATAACCTAAAGGCTACTTTTATAATTCCGCCATGCTCGGATTTTTTTAAAGTGACTCGAAATCACTTTCTGAACTCCTAACCTAACGCTTTTCAAATGAAAATTTTCAATTTTGTCAAAAAAAATTGCCTCCCAACCTTCAAGGTAAATGGTCATTTTAGTAGTGCTGCGCATTTGTTTTTTGCGATGTTGCGATGCGATGTTTTTGGGTCCGAGGACTTGCGATGCGATTTTGCGATGTTTCAAAACTTTGCGATGCGATGTTGCGATGCGATGTTTAAGGCAAATTTCGTGCGATGTTGCGATGTTTGCGATGCGATATATCACATCGCACGCAGCACTAATCATTACATCAGATGGATGTCGTTGCGATGTCGTTTCAGATTTGCGATGCGATGTTGCGATGTTTCAAAACTTTGCGATGCGATGTTGCGATGCGATGTTTAAGGCAAAATTTCGTGCGATGTTGCGATGTTTGCGATGCGCTATATCGCATCGCACGCAGCACTAATTTTAAGGGCGCTTTTGCACTTCAAGGGGGGGGGGGAGCGAGAGCTGGGTTTTTTTTTTTATTAAATATGAAAAGTTAAAAAAAAGTAAAATTTTGACAAAGATTCTTTCTCAAAAAATTAATTTTTCAGTATGGCAAGCGTTAGAAAAAAACAATTTTACCATTTTCAGCGTATAAAATACTAAGGAGACTTTAAAATAGTGACAAGAAACCGCGAAGTGCACAAGGGCCATTTTTAAGTACTTTTTTGGGTCATTTTTGTAAAAATGTTTTTTTTAACAAAATTCAATTTTTTTTATCAGAAAGTGTTCAGAAGTGCTTCGTTCGGGGTGGCAGCTATAGTAGTATAACCGAAAAGAATTAAAATATCTGATTCGTCACCTGATTTGTAATGCTGGAACTCGTCATAAACCACAAAACAAGCAATCATAGGCCCATTGAGCATTAGTTCTCGTTTGATAAGGGTTTGATAGTCAACTTAAACCAAAATTTTAATTTACTGTTATCAAAACATTTAATTTACCATTGTTATTTTTCAACATTTCAGCCATCTGGTTCATTGTTTTGGAGTAAATGACATTGTTTAACAAATTTGGCTTGACCCAATATACTTTTTTGGCTTTGTTCAAATCTTGCTGATAAGTTTTGTCATACAACGGCTGACAATTGGACCAGCAAACATCATAGACACCTTGCTTGCCGTTGTAAGTGTCTATTGAGCATGGACTACCACAGCTGGGCGATTTTTCGTAGGGTTTGCAGCCTTCATAGCTACCATAACCTGCCCTGTGACCAGACCATGCTCTTTCCAGTGCACAAATGAGAAAAGTGCCCACACCGTTCCTCGACAACTGAAAAAACATTTATAAATTGTTTTTGAATTTTTTGTAAAAAAATTGAATTCACCCTCCGCAATGGGGACAACACTCAATAAGGTCTTGAGCCGAAATTTGCAAATGTCTTGAACCATTTGAATGTACACAAATTCTATCAGACATTACAGAAGTTGCGGAAAGTGCCTTAAAAAAGTCTTTTAAGGTTTATAAAATCAAAAATTCAAGATTTCAAGTAAGATTACTGAATGCGAATGTTCACGCGAATATTCGCGCGAAGATAAAATTATTATTAATATCTTCGCGCTCTTATAAGAAACGCGAACATTGATGAGAGTCAACTACAGTCAACCCTCGATTTAACGGCACCCAAAAATAGACCAATTTGGTCGGCTTGACTAAGATTTTGTCAAAGTGAACTCTCGGTTTAAGGGACCTTCGATTTAACGGCCCGAGCGCGGTCCTCAGGGTGCCGTTAAATCGAGGGTTGACTGTATCGATATAGTCACTGAAAAAGTTAGAGTTGACTATATAGTTATAGTTAGAGTTTACTGTATAGCAGAGTTAGCTGTATGGCAAAGTTGAATGTGCAGGATGGGCCATTTTTTTGGAACACTTTAAACGATCAAACTTTTTTCTATGATAGAATTTCGAAATTCTGTAAACGCATTCGACTCAGGATCAAAAAACAATTTTTTGGTGCATGGAGCTCGAAAAAAAATTTTTGGTCAAATTTTCGAATTTGCGTTGGTCCCCCTGTGTTCTAAACGTCGATTTTTTGCACAACAACAAGCAGTGGCAAAAATCGACTTTTTAAGACCACAGGGGACCAAGGCAAATTCGAAATTTTTGACCAAAAATTTTTTCGAGCTCCATGCACCAAAAAATTGTTTTTGATTCTGAGTCGAATGGCCGTTTACAGAATTTCGAAATTCCATCATAGAAAAGTTATGATCGTTTAAGTGTTCCAAAAAATTGGCCCACCCTGTAAAATAACAGTTGACTGTATTGTCAAAGTTAACGTAGAGTAAGAGTTGACTGTATTTGCAGAGTTAACTGTAAAACGCGAAAAAAATCTTATGTTTTTGAAAAAGTGATGAGCTTGGTTATTTTTCATGATTAGTCGGTTGTTTAAGTGTTATAAACACAATCAGTTGTTTATCATGCACCTGATGGTTTCAAACGCTAAAAGCCACTTTAGAATCTTCGCGTACATTCGCAATCTCACGCAAATTGAATTTTCGCAAAAATTTCAGCAACCTTAAGGTTAATGTTGAATGTTATTTGTAATTTTACAAACAATAACAAGTTGAAACTCGAAAATACCACGAGCTTTGCAAAAACCAAGTTGTTAGATGATTAAATAATAAATGTGTTTTTTTTTTTGAGATTTTAAATTCATAAGTTGACATGACCATTCAATAATACTTACCAACATGAGCCACAGCCACCTTGGTTAACCACTCTATGCAAGGACTCACAGGTTGGCCATTTCTGCTAGCGTCAAATTCGCGTGGAAGTGACATATTTTTAGAGAGGTCAAATATCTACAAATAAAGTTCTCAAACTACTAAAAATGAGCTTCTGGTTCGTACCTTATCTGTTCTTCTGTGTCCGCAAACATCTAAAAAAACATATATTATTTATGTTGTTGATAACATTTCTATAGTTTTAACTTCTATTCGACCGCTTCTTTTGCCTTAAGTAGGACCGCAAGAAACTTTGGATTTCGATTTCCTCCGTTGTGACTGATTTTTTTCTATGAAACCAGTTTCAGAGTATGAATGAAGATATGTACCCAAGTATGAAGCAAGCCGAATTGGCAGGATGTCGAAAAATCGAGAAATGAAATTAGTACCCTAAATTCCCACGGATAAACCGTATCCCTGCAAGTTTTTGTCTAGTGTTTTATCGTTTTGTCTTGAAATTTTCTCGTCCTTTGTTTTGTATGCATTATTTTCAGAGCAATAACGGCTCTATCCAACAAAAGGGGGTTGTTTTCCTTGGCTCCCTGTCGAATTTTTTTCGTTATTTTCAAGCTGGTGTATGTTTCTGCTTTATGCTGTAGGCAGTGTATGTCAGTACAGACTTAAAGATAAGTTTAAAACATGCTTCATTTTGTTTCCGAATAACGTTGACTCCATAAAAAAAAGATGTGCTTTTGAAAAAGTTAGGAAATTTTATAAAAATATTTTGGCTTGCATAAGCCAACATTTTTCTAAATGCTTGTTGTACCAGCCCAAGTATTTTTTATGAACAATATATAATATAATGCTTGCCTGACTTTTTGACCACTCATGAGTTTCAATATTTTTGTTAGAGCTTGCCTCATTGACTCTTTGTCTACCATTTGAGGGTCACTAGCTCTGGATGCGAATTGTTGTAAACAGCCTGAAAATATTTTTTATACCTTTTTACTCAAACCTAACTGTGAATGCTCACTTTCCATTTCGCCTTCGGATTAGAGTTTACATCTGCGACTAGTTGCTGGTGAAACTTTCTATCTAGGTGTGAGTGTGGTTCGTATCCTAGCTAAAACTGTTATTTGCAATAAAATTTAGAATAAAGTTTTTTTAACCTTATTTATAGTGTTTTGTGTAGCGGAATTGGGTGATTTCTAAAAGGCGAGGATTGATGGAGACTTTCAGTATCTTCCTCATTCAAGTCTGGATCGCTGGTCGCAGACCACCAAGTCTCAACAATTATACAGCACAATATAACTATAAGTAGAATCAGGCCAAATAAGAGCACCTTAAATATCAATAAATTCAACAATTTAAATTTTTGACTAATCTTTGAATTTCGAACATTTTAGGTATTTTTAGCCCAAAAAATATTTAGATCTTAGACTACTTGACACAGCCAAAACTGGATATATGGCCACTCCAAAAAAATTGATTTCCAATGTTTGACACTTTTAGACCCGGTTTTAATATCCATTATAAATTCTGTTTGGACAGTCTGGTCTTGAAAATTACAAAGATTCCGATCGCTAAAAAAAGCAACAGATATCGAACAGTAAAGAGTTAAACAGGGTATACAGACGGCGTAGGGGCTATTGGTACTTTTGTGCCATTCTGCTTGAATTCGCACCTCTCGAATTTTATTTATTTTCGGCTGTTTAATGCATTCCTTAAAATGGTCTTTTAATTAGCCGTCGCGTTAGGTGCACGTTAGCTTAGCGCAGGCTAGACGCCACTGAAAGACGTCTTACTTACGGCAAAATAAAAGAAGCGCGAATTCAAAAAATGGCACAAAAAGTACCGAATGCCTACTTGGTGTATAATTGATTTTGTGCAAAGGAAAATAATGGCGTTCACCAGGGTGGTATCTTCAGCCGCTGAGCTCAAATTTCAGCCATCAGCCGGCTGAGGCTGATGGCTGAGTTAAAATTTTAGGCCTGACTGACGCTGAGGCTAAGGAAAATTTTTGTAAGTCAACCGGCTGAGGAAAGTTTTTGTATCAAATTCTTGGCCCTTTTCTGGGTTCCTGACGATTTTGAAGTGTTCAGTTAATAAAAACATTCAGTGATTAAATTTTATTCCACGCTGTTCGAACTGTTCAATTCAAGTGAGCCGGCTGAGTTTGTACTCAACGGCTGAGTCAACTCAGCCATTAGCCGACTGAGTCTAATAACTGAGGTGAAAAATTGGGCCCGGCTGACGGCTGAGGCTGAGTAAAATTTTCATACCTCAGCCGGCTGAGGCTGAAGGCCGAGGTAAAATTTTCGACCTGGCTGATGGATGGCTGATGGTTGAGGAAATCGTTAAGTATAACATCTTGGTCTCAACCCTCTGGACAAATTCCTGGAGGAGGACAAGACAAAGGGAACGCATCAACACTCACCGTGAAGATACCCCTTTTAAGAAAATGCTGTCTCTATACATTTTTTAATGTCGTTTGTAAAAAAAAGATTGCTACCGTAATCCTCTAATAGAGCCCCCGGGGGCTTTATTTTTCAATCCCTGAAAAACTAGGGTACCTGGGGCACGGGAGTTGTAGTTATAAGAAAACGCTTCGCGTTTAGATCTGAGCCTAGAGAGGCCATAAGGCCTCCTGAATTGATTTATTATTAAAAAGAATCCGACGCTACTTATTATATCTCCTTCCCCCTCTCAAAAAACTACTCGAAAATATTCAGCACCTATCCCCCTAATAATTTTTAGACACGTTTTAACCCATTTTTTTGAAAAAGCTGAAATCGGTACGGGTTGTCCCTGAGACCTAATGCCTAATACCCAAAGCCTAAGGCTAAGCCTACTTGCTAAGCTTAAAATCTTAGGGTACCTCGGGCTCGGCGTCGTAGTTTTATGTTCTATGTTTTCCAAATGGCCGCGAAAAGTCTCTTAATGTATTTTCATGATTAAGATAATGTTTATAATTGATGTGAAAGACACCAATACTTAGACGTGATTATACATTTAAGTGATGGAGGTGCCTGCCTCTTTTGAGTTAAGACAGTCGAATGATCATCACCGAGATGCCGACAAAAATAAACAGCAAAAATACACAATGAATAAGAACACAAAAAGCGTGATCAACTAAAACAAAGTTCGCAAAAGATGTATGATATATAAATTCCCTGTATTTTACATTAAAATCGGTCCTATTCACTTTTAGAAGGCAACTTTTTTAGCTTGGTCCCTCTGTTGTTGTTTCTTAAAAAATGCCTGGTAGCACTTATTCAGCATGGTTATTGTACTGCTCTGATTATGCTGATCCTGATGATTATGGTCATTATCACCTTGACCATGGTCACCTTTGAAACAACACGAGTAACCAAGGCATTTCAAAATAAAACAAAGCGTGGGACTAAGCTAAAAATGTTGCCGCCTAAAAGCCTACAGGACCAGACAAAAAAAAGCTCCTTAATTCTACATCAGAATCAATTTAACCTTTTATGACCTCAAACAGAACTGAACAAATCATAACGTGTAAACGGGTGAGTTGAATTTGCAGTTTAAATGCCCTTCTGTCCAGCAGAGCGGTCAAGATTCTGATGAGCCATTGCCTCTTCGAAAAGTCAGACATCTCGAGCAGGAAATCTTCGATGCCGGCGGCTGAATCATGCAAAAACTTGAATCCCTGCTGAAAAGCTGCGTCAGTTGAAGCATGAGCAAGACCGTTAAAAGATTTCTTCATCTTCAAAATGCTTTTTTAAAAATCATTTTTGAAAGAATGTATAAGATGTAAAAGTTAACCTTGAGATGCGTGAAGGCTGCCGTTTTGTTTCCTTTGGGAACTTTTCTGAAAATAAAAAAACCACCTGAACTGCCGTGAAAGACCACATGAGTCGGGCAATGATACCGCAGAAGTCCACCTAAGTTGCAGTAGAGTTCCACCTGAGGCTACGAAATAATTCCATGAGTCCACTTTAAATTCCTTGAAATAGCACCTGAGTTGAATTAGAAGTCAACTTGAGTCCACAACTGAAATGCTGTGAGAGACCAGTCAAGTTGCCAATAAAGACCGCCTGAGTTGCCGGAGAAGTCACCGTGAAAAAGTCTTGCTGAAATGCCGTGAGAGACTACTTGAGTTGCCATGAGAGTCCAATAGAGTCCACGAGGAATGGCGTAAAGTCTGCCTGAAATGCCGTATAAGACCAAATGAGTAGCCGTAGAAGTCCACGTTAGTTACTGTTAATTCACCAGAGACGCTGTAGAAGGTCAGCTGAAGTGCCGTGAAGGAGCACTTCAGTTGCCGTAGAAGTCCACCTGAGTCCACCTGAGTCACCGCAAAAGTCCACCAGAGATGCTGTAGATGTCCAATTGAGTCCACCAGAGTCAGCGCGGAAGTTCACCAGAGATGCCAGAGATGTCCACCTAAGTAAAAAAAGAGTCACCGCAGAAGTCCACTAAAGTTGCTGTAGATGTCTACCTGAGATGCCGCAGACGTCCATTTGAGACTTGGTAGAAGTCCACCAATGATGCCGTAGATGTCCACCTGAGTAAGAAAGAGTAACCACAGAGGTCCACCAGAGATGCCGTAAATGTCCGTCGGAGTCTACCAGAGTCAGCGCAGAAGTCCACCCAGAGATGCTGTAGATGTCCACCTAAGTAGAAAAAATCACCAGAGATTTCACCAGAGATGCTGTAAATGACTACCTCAGATGCCGCAGACGTCCACCTGAGACGCTGTAAAAGTCCACCAATGATGCCGTAGATGTCCACTCGAATTGGCAAAAAAAAATCCACCTGAGATGTCGTGTAGCTTTAGCTGTGAAGCCGTGGAAGTCTACCCGAGTTTCAAGATAAGTCCACCTGAGACGTTTCAGAAGTCCGCCCACCGACCACATGAATTGCCAGAGCAGCACACCTGAAGTGCCAAATATAAGTCCATCTGAGTCGCTAAAAGAGTCTACCGAAGATGCCGTAGAAGTCCACCCAAGATGCCAGCAAAGTCCACCTGAGACGTAGAAGAAGTCCTGAAATGACGTATAAGACCACCTGAAACGCCATAACCGTCAACCTGAGATGCCACATGAGTCCACCTGAGTCACTGGAGAAGTTACCTGAGATGCTGTAAAACTCCACTTGAGATGCCGCGACGTCCAACTGAGTGCCATACAAGTTTACTTGAGTCGCTGAAAAAGTCCATCTGAAAAAACGCGTCTATTTGAGATGCAGTAGAAGTCCACCTAAGATGCCGCAGAAGTCCACCTGAGTCCACCGGAGATGCCATAGGAGTCAACGTAGTCGGTAAAGAAGTCTAACCGAGATGTAGTGAACTCCACTTGATATTCCGTAAAACTCACATGAGATGCAGCATGCGTCCACCTCAGATGCCATATGAGTTGACCTAAGTCGCTACAGAACTCCACTTGAGAGCCATAGAACTCCATCTGAAATACCATGAAAGTCCATCTTAGATACAATATAAGTGCACCTGAGCCGTTATAGAACTCCACCTGAGACGCCGTAGAAGTCCACCTGAGATGCCGTAGAAGTCCATGGAAGATGCCGTAGAAGTCCACTTGAGTCCACCAGAGATACCATAAAGTCCACCTTAGTCCACCAGAGACACCATAAAGTCCACTTGAGCAGCTATAGAAATCCACGTGAAACGCCGTGGAAGTCCACCAGAGATTTCGTAGAAGTCTACCTGAGTCTATCAGAGATGCTTAGAAGTCTATCAGAGAAGCCGTAAAATCCAGTTGATTTGATGCTGCGGTCCTCCGAAGATGGCTAAAACACACTAAAGAGTACACGTGAATTGCCAGAGAAAGACTAACCTATCATCTGAGCTGCCTAAAATACACAGTAATCTTACAAATAAATACAATACACCTGCAATAATTCAGACCACATAATGGTCACACTATGCCAACAGAACAATGAATACGACTGATTAAAAAGCAAATTGAGTGTGAATTATTTGGCGCCAAATTTAATTTGAATTTAAAAAGTCACATGATTTCACCTGGACTTTTTTCTGAGTTCCAAACTTCTGGAAAACCTGCAGGATTTTTGGGTATATCGTGATTTTACAAATTATGGCCCATTTTGAAGCTGAGATCCCAAACTGGATTCCAGGAAAACAAAATCGTCACAATGACTAAAAAAATTAAGATAAAACTCAAAAAGAAGTCCAAATTTTTTAACCCAAAACTCAAGTGGCCGAATTAATTTTAAAAAGTCGTCTTTTGGTGGTTTTTAAATTTTTCCCCACAGAAAATCGACAATTTGGGCATAAGATGGTAAATATAAAAAAACCACCCGAAAATTAAAATACCCCTAACAAAGTTTTGGGCCCAAATTCAATGTTTTTCTATGTGTATAATCTTGAAATTGTCAATTAAAAATGGTGCTAACTCTGAAACTCTAGTCAAATATCGAGGGGGGGGGGCTCTATTAGAGAGGGGCTCCATTAGAGGATTTACGGTATATGTGGAATCCTTGCAAATTTTTGGACTATGCTGTCCAAACGGAATTAATAAAAGACTTCAAAACTTACAGTCGAACCTCTAAATAGTATACACTTGAGGCCGGTCCCTTAAGTGTATACTATAGAGGTTCGACTGTAGGTCGAAACTTGTGTGAACTCGAAAACGAACTTTCTGGGTGCCACTATAATAAGGTTTGACTGTAATAATACTTTTTGGATTTTTTCATAAACAACCCCTACCTGAACCATTGATAAAGGAACCCTTTTTGAGGTAGACGAAGACTTCTTCAACATTTTGCCGCCTGCAGCCTGCATTTGTCCCACTACTTTGTGGCGCAGCAATACACGTTCTGTGGTAGCTGAAGCAGCACTTAGAATTGGAACCACACCTCCTTGTCCAGCATTACCAGCAGCTATATCACTTCCGTGTCCGATACACACGAAGGAAAAGTGTTAGAGCTGAAAATCGGGTTGATAAACAGGCATTACGTGTTGCATGTTTAGGCAATATAATAAAGGTAATTGCTTACAAGCTGTCTCTGGCTCTTGCTCCCACATTTTCAGCTCTTTTTGCTTATAGAATAACAAAAGCAAAATCAATATTGGTTCAGTAAATGTTTAAAGCAGCAGTAATAAGTGTTTAGCTAATAATGCCATATTCACACCTGTAAACGGAAGAATAATAAAATATTTCATTACCCTTAAGCTGCAATTAATGAAAAAGTTGTGGAATTAATAAATTTTCAAAATAATTTTTTATATAAACAATGACAGTAGAGGTGGCCTCAGTTGGGGTGGCCCCTGAAAAAAAACTACCTTAGTCCCCTTGTTGATTTTTTTTTAAATTTTTTCACCAAAAAGTCTTAAACGTGTTTATTTACACTTTTTAATCATAATTTTCAATTGTTTTGGTTGAATTTTTTGGTCAAAAAATTTTTTGAATTTTTTTTAAGTTTTTCTTTTTTGCCACATTTCTCAAAAATCTTCTGCAGATTGTTGTACTCGGCCAAGGGTTGGCCACTTAACGGCCAAGATTAACACACTCTACATTGCAAGGGCGTAGGGGATTGGGTGAAGAAAGAACAGGCCGAACCGAGGCAAAATTTAAAAAAATAAAAAAAAAATCAACAGAGGGGATTGAGGCAGTTTTTTGGGGCCCACCCCAACACATATAGAGCCAACGTTTCATGGTATTTTTATCAGTTTGATTCTAAGCTGTAACTTTAGGGCTAAGGAATAAAAACTTTTCGGCTTCAATCTTCTGATGCCAAATTACGGGCAAGTTTTTTCAAAGTACAGGGTGAGTCACAAAAAACTGGTGCAATTTTAATTTTTTTTTTGCTTCAGTTATATTTTCGATCTTTTATTTACGAACGGCGCATAACCATATTATATACAAAGTGTAGACAAGACTCTTAGCTACATTTTAGTATATAAAAAAGTGAAGCGCACTTTGTAAAATATAGATAAACAACACAATTGCGCAAAAACCAAAATTTTAAAATCACACCAGTTTTTGTGACTCACACTGTATAACTCTTTTGCATCTAATTTTTTGCACCTCTGAAAATATTTCCTTGGCTCTTTGAACATGAAATAAAGCTTGGATTAAAATCAGTATTTTGAGCTTTATTAAACTGAAAAACGTCTACACAATTTACACAATTTCAGCATGATAAGGCTTTTTATACACAAAATTACCCCTAATTTCATATTCGAAAAAAACTAGCGCTGGTCATCAATAAAATCTCGAGATATTCACCGTTTTTTTCTTGGGCAAAATTTAGATTTTGCCCGGTATATTAGGAATCGGGCAAAATCTTTTTTTCGTATTTTACGGCAAATTCTACAGTTATTAACGTAAAGTTATACAGTACGTAATTAATAAATAATATTATCGCCAATTTGGACCGCGAAAAAAGATTTTGGCCGAGAAATTTCTCAAAAAAATTTCGCACGTGCAATAACCCAACACCAGAAAAGACTTGTTGTAGTTCCAGTTTATTTTATTAAATACTGACTATTCTTATAGGCTAAACTAGTCGACAGAATGTGTCAGTCATGAGTGGATTAAACTGGCCAAATACTGGTTAGAGCACAGCAAAGTAATTAAGCCTAGGAGCAAAAACAGATGGGCAACTGGTGCTTGGTCAAATACACTTTTATATCTCTCTTTATTACAACTTTAAGCCGACAAACTTTAAAAGTAAGGTGGCTTAAACATTTTCATGGTTTTTAAATAAAAAAATGGAAAAATTATGGAAAAACCATGTGTTATGAAAGAGATTGACAATCATTTTCGAGCAATAAAAACATGCGCCCTTCCCTTACCATTCAGGAAAGTAACAAACACAAAAATTCGCGTTTGACATCCTGTTGAATGCCATAGAATTAGGGGGGGGGGTGACTTTTATGGCTACTTTTTCACATCCACCACTACTTCACTTCATATTTTTTTCATATATTCTGTTCTCTTATCTCAGACGTTTTTCGCACTGTTTTATAGCTGAGATTTTTCTCTATCGATTGAGTGGTCAAACTAGTTGTTTGGCTGGGGAGAGGGGGGATAACGGTCACCTCAAAACTGCTTTTATAAATAATCTTTTTTCTTGTTTTAGATGTTTTAGCTTGTTTTACCGTATATTCTTCATTAATCACCCACTCTCTAATAAACCCCACTTTCTGATAATCCCCCACCTCACGGACCTCATATCTGAGTCTAGAGCAAACATTTCACAGATCTGTTTTCTGCGTTTTCTTAATTAGCACGAGCTCTCCTGATTCCACTTTTCAGACTTGGTCGAATGCCCGAAAATTTCAAAATCGACCTCAAATTTTTTCGATTTTTTTTGGGGGTTAAAAATAATCCCCGTGGGGGATTCTGATTACCATTGGGGATTAATAGAGAATATACGCTATTTATTATTTTTATATTTATGTACAGCTATTGGAACAGCTATTATGTAGTCTTGTGCCGACTACTTATTAGTAGTAAATAACAGACCAGTAAGGGCCCACCAACTACCGCCCTTCTTCTCCCCCCCCCCCCATCTTGTAGCGAAGCTCGAAAGCTACAAGACGTATTTCACAGAAAAATTTCAAAAAAATCTGAGTGTTGAGATATGGATTCAAAAAAAAATCAATTTCTTAAAAAATGACCAATATCCGAAAAAAAAGTTGGAGAAACTTGGATTTTAGTTTATTTTTAAAGAAATTGATTTTTTTTCAAAAAGCATACCTCAACAATCAGATTTTTTAAAACTTTTCTGTGAAATACGTCTTATAGCTTTCGAGCTGCGCTACAAGATAGCACTAAGCTGTCGTTAAAATGATTTACGCGATGCCCAGACGTAAAAGATGCTAATATTTTTTCCGCAGTCATAAGGTTAAAATAATTTTTTGAGAAAATCACACCAATCCCACACTTTTTAGCCGGTTTTCTACCTCGGTGTTTTCAGTGCACTTTACCTCACATATAGTTGTATTTTCTCAAAAATTATTTTCAATCAGGGTGTTTGACCATTCAATCGATAGAGGAAAATCTTCGCTACAAGATGCTGTAAAAAGCATCTGAGGTACGAAAACAGAATGTTGAAAAGAGGTATGTGAAGTGAAGTGGCAGTCGATGTCAAAAAGTAGCCGTAAAAGTCTCCTCCCCTCTTATAAAAACCCATTTTTTCGTAGTCGGAATTTATGATTGTGAAATTTCCTATATGATACCAATCTCTACTACCTATATTTTCTCTATTAATCCCTTACTCCCTCTAATGAAACTCCACCCACCGTTTTTTCGACTAGGATTTCAGAGTTAGGACTACTTTTGACTTACAATTTCAACATTTTTTGGGAGCTGAAAAAAATCTCCACGGGTTTAATAGAGAAAATACCGTATACAATAAATTCCACAATTAATGATGGTGTGCAAAAATTACACAAAAAATGGTGGTTTTTTCTGAGTCAAGAAAATTTTCTTTTTAAATTTTTGACTGAATTTTTTTTTCAAAAGTCAGACAAAAAGTTTGAACAAAGAGTTATTATCTGTAAAATCTTATTTACACTTTTTGCTAGCCATCAATGAGCGAAAAAAAAAACACTTCACAAATACATGTTCAGCTAATTACTTTTAGTAGCTTGCTTGTTCAAAAAAATAAGCTAAAAATTGACAGGAAGGGGAGGCGAAAAGGTAAAAGGCTAAACAAGGCTTAAAGACTAAATAAAAAGCTAGAAAATTCTGACAGGGAGAGGGGGGGGGGGCTATAGCCCGGCTAGCACTCTTTTTGGCTTAGTCTTCCAGTGGTTATGGTTCTTGCCCATCATCTAGAAAACATGCACACACATAACAAAACCACAGAATAGATCAAGCGAAAATCGACTTTCTGACATTATATAATAAAAAATATAAGGAGGGTCGTTTTTGGCATGACCACCGTTTGAAATTAGTGTGTGAAAATATTCATATTATTGAAAAAAACGGTATCAGAGTGTCCATAACAAAATTTCATGAAATAATAGGGAACTAACAAAATATTAGGCTTTAAAAACGGGTCATCATCCTTAGCACTTTAGCCATTGGCAAGCAGCTCTCAGAGCTTGTTTTTGGTTCTTTTTCTTCAAATTGGCTAGTCAGCCGGTTGCATTTGCTCTCTCGAGGAATGAGCAGCCATGCCTAATGAAAATAAGCGAAAGTGGCCATGCCCTCCTTTCTCTAGGCAAATAAACAGGCATAGCAGAGAAATGCATACTAGTCTGGCAAGACAGAAGAGAGAAAAAACGACGGCTCGAGAGAAACAAATAGCCATGTAGGTAGAGACAACGCAAATAATTTCTAGTTACAAGAAATACGACTTAAAAAGAGTGTTCGCGACTGAATTTGCAGGAAGATTCGCTTTTTTCTGCTTCCTTATATGAGTTGAGTGTTAGAGTAGATGTTTGCCTTGAAGGTGTTCTAAGAAAAGCAAGAGTTTGTTAGGTATGCAAAAAACAGTGAATTATTTAAAATTTGAGGGTGGAATAGGATATAGCCTAGTTTAAAATAGTTGAAGTAAAACTTTTTTGGGGCTTGCCATAAATGAATTTCATTTTTAGTCACAATCAACTTTAAGATCCACTGATTTGAAGGCCTTGAAATAGTCGCCCCTACCTATTGAAAGTTGACAATTTTTTTATATTTTTTATGTTTGAACAAATTACACGCACCTTAGCTAAATCTCTATAACCGGCACTGTGAGAAAGCTTTCTGGTTCGTTTATCTACAAAGAAATTCAACAGTATTTACCCCAATAAACTGGCATTTTCAAAAAGTAGCTCCTTGGGCTTATTCCCACGGGTACCGGTTTATAGTCGACTGAAGTAAAAATTGAAAAGGGCACTAGTGTCATGAACCCTCACCTCCACAGGCGTGCCTAATGGGGGCGGTCTAGCGGGGCTATAGACTCCCACCCTTCATGATTTGTTTTTTTAGCCTGTTTAACTCCTACCTGTCAGAAAATCTGCTTACGCCTATGCTCAATAATTTAGGCTCAACATCCGTATGGTTTAAGCTCAGGGCCTGGCCAGTACTAATATCAATTTTTAAACAAAAATTCGAAAAGGGCGGTTCAAGTACTCCTGAAAAAATGATTGAGGGGGTAGGTGTGTACATGACACGAGCTTCTGAACAACGAGCAAATTTCTCTTTTAATGTTGTGGTCTAAACTGCGCAACTTTTTTCAAAAAAACCTCGCTCAAAATCCCTGCACTTCTGGTTACGAAAAAAGAGTAGTATTGCAAAAAGTTTCCAACTATGATCTAATGAATTAATAATTATTTTGAAAAGACCTAAAATGTTATGTGAAAAAAATTTCGAACCAAAATCGGAATTTTTTAGGGGACTATGTAAAAGCAAGACTTTATTTGAAACGGCCTGTAAGTAATGTGCTACACAACAACAGTTGTGTTTTTTCAAACACAGTCGACTCCCTCTATTAACGACTCCATCTATAACGAACAATTTTTTTCGGTTTGTTGAATTTAACCTAAATAAGACCTCTACAACGGACTCCTCTATAAAGAACTCACTCCATAACCAACACCTAAGACCGGTTCCCAGGGTGTTTGTTATAGAGGGAGTCAACCATAATATTGTTAATACTAAGGGCCGACACTTTTTTACCTTCATTTTTTAAAACTTTTGCCGAATCTGATTTTTCAGTCTCCCACCAAATCGAAACCTGTCAGATTTTGATTGCACCGGTCATTTTTCTGAGTGAAAAACTGTCTTCAATAGTGTGACCCTTTTTTCGAGACACGTGGTCTTTAAGGCGCAAAATGCTTAACTCAGAAAAATGACCGGTAAATCAGAATATGCACGATTTTTGTAATTATACCGACAAATCCGGCATAAGTTGTCAAAAATGGAGGTAAAAGTGTCGGATCCTAGGCGGGAACGAACTCTAGGGAGTCGCAATATATCAAGGTTGACTGTATCATTGAAATAATTAAAAATCAAGAGCCTGTTGCTGTGCCATAATTAGTTTTTTCTTCCATATTGCCAAAGACAGTTCTTTGCGTATGGATTCGTTTAAATACAAATAGATTATAGAACTGCTTCCTAAAAACGATTTTTAAATTTATTACCAGCACAATTTGTTTAAGAGATATTTTTTCTAATTTTAGTTAAAAAAGACTCAGTTTAGTAATATATGAACATTGTTATAATGAATATTATACCTGAATATTGTGCCTCGAAACCCACTAAACTGAAAGCTTCATAAAATAGAAAACAAGCGGCAATCTGGAAATTGTTCTCTACAGCAAATCCGATGGCGCTTACATACCAATGGGGTGTTCATGCTCGGCGTCAAACTTTCAGGTCAACTTTTTCTTAAAATTTAAAAATGTCCAATATTTATCTTTATATTTTTTTTGTTTAGATATATATGACCCTAGTGCAACTTTTTGAGCTCTACACGAAAATATAGGCAATTTTCCCGAGTGATTTATATTAAACTTCGGGCAGAAAAATCGAGGGTAAAAAAAGTTGAGGGGTCAACTGGGATCACCTCGGGGTAACATTCTTCAAAATAAGTTCAAAAAAAATAATATTCTGTAAAGCCATCTTGTAGACATCAAAAAGTTGATGGGGGGTCAAAATATCATATTGGCACTTTTATTTCAAAAAACGATATTTAGTAATTTTAACAAAAGTTGACCCCTAAAAGTAGAGGGTCAACTCGACTATGATCACAGCCAATAGCGCAGGTTAAAAACACTTGCACAAAACTCTAAATTTGCTATGTTAATTTGTGTTGAGCAAAACCACAAATCTAGGTAATTTATTCAAATCATACATAATCAATTTGAAACTTGCATTCCAGACCAAAAAACTTCATGAAAACCAAATTAAGCAAAACGACGTTTAAAAGCAGGCAAAAAGAAAATCAATTCAGGGGTCATTTATTTTTCGCAGAATCGACCACTTCAAAACAAAACCATTTTTTTTTGTTCGCTTTGCTTTCAGGAATTTGGCCATCTCCTAAATTCAACAACTGAGTTCGTATCTTGTTAGAAAGCATGTAAAGTATGGCAGGCTTTGGACGTGTTGGATTTATCATATTTGAGTAGATTATCAACATCACAATTTTCATTGAGTAACAACACCATCGTCATTGTAGATTCCCATAATATAGTTTTTGATTCCGGCAAGAGCGGATTGCAACCACCATTTAACAGCTTTTGAGGAAGAAAATAATCTCGAACAATCCTTTGTTCTTTCTTATTTTCAGCTTTACCATTTCTCTTGCAGCTGGAATGAAAAAATAATTGAAATCAATTTATAGTTAAACAATATTCTAGTTTATGTCACAAACATTTAAATTGTGTATCTACGATTTTTCGCGAATAAAAGGGGTGTACAGCGGGGCCGGGCTGAGCCGGCAAGGGCCCGTAATGGGTTTTCCTCTACAATTATTATTAAAGCTCTGTGCACATTATGGATCATTTCAGGCTGTTGAATTACTCTACTATAATAGCAAATTTAACTGTACAAAGCTATTTGAAAATGTCAGAAAACCTTAGAGAACGTCGAACGGGCCGGCCTGGTTTGACGTTCTTTCTGTCAAAAAAAGTTATATTAATAAAACAGGTGCGCCGTTTCTCAGCTTTGGTAGAGAAATTTAACAGCATAAAATGAGCTGTAATGTTTGCACAGAGCTTCAATAATTATTGTAGAGAAAAACCCATTACGGCCGGGCCCGGCTTGGCCCGGCCCGTGTCCACCATCTTGAGTTCAAGTTTGCTTCGTCGTAGCTGTAGAGTTTCCTGTGAAATATGCAAAAAAATTCTATCACATTTAATGACGGTGCAAAATTATAAATAAACTAAAATTATCTTCAAAGGCAAAGGTAAGAAATGAAAAAAATTAATTGAGGTGTTATCATTTCAATTTTTGTATTTAAATTTATTTACACGGAAGCCCTGACTGTAAGACCGGCATCTTTTCGTGCGAAATTTGTGGCGAATCTGAATCTGCAAACGTGTTTTTTTTTTAAAAAAAATTAATGAATATTTGAAAAAGCATTTTGACGGAAAACTTTTTCATTGCTAGACTAACCTTCGATTCTGACATTCAAATCCCTATGTTACTTTTCGACTTCACGTTAGATAATCTTAGAATAAAGAGTTTGCATAGAATTTCAAAAATGAGTTTAGAGGTGACGATGGACTCGAGACTTTCAAAAAACACATTCTTTAGTGTTGGCACAACGAAATCCAGCGTGTTTCCTACTGCTCCATGAAATTTGAAAAACCTAACCTACTGCCTTTTTCGAAAGCCGTAATCAAACGATGGTACTTATGCGTTGACGGCGCCACCCCAAATTTTTCTTTTCTTTGCTTTTGCTAAAACATTTTTTGTATTTTTCGCTTTGTTCGTTCTTTTGCAATTATTTTACTACCTCTTTTTCTATTTCTCCTCGCTAGCTCTCACCGCTTATGTAATTTTTCTGAAAGAAAGAATTCGGAAGGCCAGAACCTATTTCAGTCGTATGTATCTGATTTGTGTGGAAGAAAATTTAATGAATGTGAATTTTCTAATCATTTGTGGTCTCAAATTGCGGAATTGTATGTTTTTTGATTTGTAATAAATGATTTCTGATGTAACAAAGTTGTATATTGTCAAAAAACAAAAATTTGGGGTGGCGCCGTCAACAGCATAAGTACCTCAACGATGATGTATTTGAATTTTAAAGCAATTTTCAAATGTTATAAAATTGTTATTTAATTTATTATTAAATATAGACTTGCCCGAATCGAAACATTCGATTTCCGCCCTATAGAGTAGTTTTTAAATCATCTTCCTCGGCCTTTAAAGATGCCGACAAGATCACATTGTAACTGATTTCATGTTAACTAGTTGAGGATTGACCTAAATTTTTCGATTTTCGATGATTTGGACGTGTGTATACATTATCCTCATTGCGCCTACTGGATACAAAAATTCCTAAAATTGTGGCTCCAATAAGTCATTTGTTGCTGTTCTTGTTTGCTATGTCCATAGCCGTTCATATCTGTGTCGATCAACCATAAAGTAATGCCATTATAGTTACAGAACAGCAACTCTAGGCCTTCATCGCACGGATCTGTAATATCATAGACAGACTTGGCAAGGCGCTCAAGAGCTCCTCTGTAGACACTACTTTTGCATTTCCAATTATCTATAACTTTTTCTAGTGCGTGTTATTTTATTAGAATTTTGCGGCCATGCTAGCCCAAAATTTTATTAGCATCTTGTCCGAGAGACCGTAAACAGGTCTGGATTACATAAGATTTTTAAAGGGGTGTAATTTTTTTCGGCCCCGAAATAGCCCCTTTTCTGCTGTAAAAAGGCTCTTTCATGCCCTCATTTGAGAACCTTTGTTCTAGGTGATTCTCTGATCAATTTTCATTCTTTTATAACCGTCTTGTAGCTCTGGATCTCAGCTTTCTAACAAATTGTTGACTCACTTAGTAAAAAGTCGGAGGAAAAAGTATCAACTAAAGCAATTTTTCCGAAAATTTGGTCCATTCAAACTTATCCTTGCAAATTTTTAAAATTAAATAATTCAGCCAATAGCTCTTAGAAGCTGAGATCCAGAGCTACAAGATGGTTAAAAAAATTGGTTACACAATCACCAGAACAAAGGGTTTTTTCAAATTTGGGCAGGAAAGAGAGCCTTTTGAGTCAAAAAAGGGGTGATTTGGGTAAATAAATTTTTTTTAAAGAAAAATTTGGAACACTCCTAACATTTGCATGTAATTGCATTCGTGGTTTTTTATATTATTATAAAAAAAATTAAAAATTATTATAACCTCGTTTAAGTCGTTAGTTCCTTTTGATCACCCACTTCCATGATCCATTGCTGTAACTGGTGTATTGGGTCAAACATGCCCATGTTTTTCTTTGAAATCATCAAAGTTTTTATTAAGATCGAAAAAACTTGTCGATTAAAAATGTTGTTAGTAAGATAGCGAGCCTTCGAATCGCCTAAATTCATGCGTAGCATTTCATCTGTCGAGTATTACCGACAACTTGCGGTACATAAAAATAACGTTTTAGTAGAGAATTCATTTTAGCACATGAAAAGGATTCCATTGGTGAAATGAATATTTCAAGCAATAATATAAAATAAAACATTTTGTCAGAAGTCAGCCTTTTATACCTTAAAAGTTTTTAGTGACTATATGATAAGAGTATTTGCTGAACTTTTTCCAATTCAATTCTATCATTTTGCTCTTTGTCTTTTTTTCTGTGAAAAAAAATGTTTCAATACGCGTTATTTCAATTTTTGATAAACACTTGCCAAGCCTTAATTTAGGAAACTATTTATGATCCAACAAATAGATATTCAAAAAACTTGCTTCTTCATAGAACACAATTTTATTGATGAAAAACTTGCAGCATAAAACTGTTTTATATGTTTGTCTAAGCTCTACAAATTGCTGATATATGTAAGCAAACTCAGTAAGACCCTTTTTCGAATTTTTTTTATAATTTGCAAAAGTAAAAATGTAACACAAAGTTCTAGTTCTATACCATTGCATATATTTTGGATGTCTAGAAATCGAAAAAAATTTAGGTCGACTTGAGATTTTTGGGTTAAAAAAATCTAAAAAGTGGAATCGGTAGATCTCGCGGGAGTTAAAAAACGCAATAGACGCTTTGAAAAATATTGACTCTGACCTAAGATATAGGTCCTCAAAGTTGAGGGGGGAGTTATTAGAGCATGGGGAGCTATTAGAGGAAATACGGTACACAATAAATATATACAAAATAAAGAGCATTTGCTAAAATACTTATTTTTAAAATATTTAAACTTGGTTCAAGGTGAAGTACAGGGTGGCGCAAGAAATTCGGCCGATTTCAAGCGGCCATAACTTTTTTTCCAGATCGAATTTCAAAATTCTGTAAACGCTATTCGATTCGAAAAAATATACATTTTGTTTTTTGCGTCTAACTCGAAAAAAAAAAAATTTCAACATTTTTTCACTTTTTTACCTTGGTCCCCTTTGGTATAAAAACGGTGCTTTTTTATGAATTCTTTTTTAGAGCAGAATGGTGGGACCAAGGGGGACCAAGGTAAAAAGTGAAAAAATGTTGAAATTTTTTTCGAGTTAGACGCAAAAAACAAAATGTATATTTTTTCTGAATCGAATGGCGTTACAGAATTTTGAAATTCGATCTGGAAAAAAGTTATGGCCGCTTGAAATCGCCGAATTTCTTGCGCCACCCTGTATTAGACAATTGATAAAAAATTGGCCCTTTCCCAAATCAGGTCGTTTTTTGCCTTGATCCCCTGTTGATTTTTGTAACTTTTAGTCTTTAGGCTAAGGCAAGAGATTGCCAACGTATGTTAGAACGGATAAAAATATTTTAGACTCATGTTGAGTCCGTCCTAACACATGTTGGATAACCATCGCGTAAAGGGAGGAGTTACTTTTGGTTTAAAAAAGTGGCATCCATGTCGTAGTGCGTGTAAGCGTTTTTGGCCCCAATGGTGTGCAGGTTTGATCCAACGTGGTGACATGCTATTTCTTTTGGCTTGTTCGACCAGCTCTAGGGTAATTTGTTGCTGATTCCGAATCTGGCGTCAAAAAAGTCTAATCACCCCTAGAACTGGTCAAACAAGCCAAAATAAATAGCATGCCACTACGTGGATCGAACCTGCAACACCATTTTGGGCCGAAAACGCAACGCTTACGCACTTTTTCAAAGCTGAGTAACTTCCCCAGACATGACAGAAATAGCTTGATAGGCAAGTTTTTTGAAGTATAATTTTCCTAGTCATTTGAAAACAAAGCTCTCAGATTTAATCTTAATAATTGAATAATTTAATAATTGAAACCCGATTTTTTTTTATTTTCAAATTTTTATTTTTCACGTCACAATAGTGTTTTTTTTGCTTCAAATGGCAAATTGTTTATCTCATTCATTGAGTCATATGTTGACTTAGTAATCTGTGCAAAGACATGATTCACAAACAACACAATGATAAGCACTCAATGCAGTGATAAAACATTGTGTTGCAAATTAGAATGAAAGAAACAATAAACCCCATAAAGAAACTGTGGTATGCCTGCTTGTTTATGCATCCAGAGCAGTGGTGTATAATCACTTTTGGCTCGGGCGCTAGCCGCTAGCCTATTTTGATATAGTTTGCACTTATGGATTTCATGGATTATGGATTCATGTCATTAATCCAGTTATTGAGGTAAGATCTAGCCTACGTATTTCAGTATTCTCTACCTAATCCATTCTAAGTCCAAATCTATAGTTGAGCCAGTAAAGAAGTTAACTCTTCAGTATCCAGTTCTCTTATCAATGTCCTGATTGTAATCTCGTTCCTGTACACCATGTGCACCAATAAAGATCAAATGATCAAGAATCGTGCTCGTAATCATGTCTAAGGTTAGTGAGAGCGCGCATCTCTCGGGGGCGAAGGGGGCTTGGTACTTGGGGTTGAGATGCGCACACCCACACACCTGAAAATTTTTAGTCAGAAGTATTGAGAAATGCTTCTCGTATCTTGTTGTGCAAAAAAGTTCAGGGGGTGATTACTTTCAAAAGAACTTTCAAAAACGAGTATAGGAGAAACTAAAAAGTGCCGGCAGTTATTGGCAAAAACACATTCGAACGATAATAACAGCCAGAATAGCAATTTCAAGTTTATTGGAAGAAGTCGACTTTGCGCTGATTCTCAGCCTGCGAATACTGCGATTTCTGCATTCTGACTATATTTTATCAACAATCATATTGTTTTAATAGTTTGTAACAGTAAATTCACACTTACTGAGCTTCGTCTAGAGTTGGGAAATAAATTAATTTTACTAATAGATCCACGTCGCTTTTTGATAGGCGAAAAACTTGCTCCTCAGATTACCGTATTTCCTCTAAAAAGGCGGCCGGCCGCCTTATTTTTCAAACCCCAAAATCTGAAATTGTCAATCGAAAATGGCCTTAACTCTGAAATTTTAGCAAAAAATGAGGGGGCCGCTTATTAGAGCGGCCGCCTTATTAGAGGAAATACGGTACATATGATTTGTAAATTTTTGTAAATCGTGTTTAAACGACTCCTATGTAATTTTTTGTGCTTAAAAGATAAAAAAGCCATTTTCTAACACTTTTCCATATAAAACCCAATTTTTGGAAAAAAAAATTGACCAGAAACTGATTTTCTTGGCCCCCCAGGCAAAAAGTCGAATATCGAGCGAATTCTTTTCTTCAAAAAATTGATTTTTTACGTGGAAAAGTGTTAGAAAATAGCTTTTTATCGTTAAAAGCACATAAAGAGTGCTTAGGAGTCGTTTAAACACGACTTACAAAAATTTACAAAATGTACATCGAGGTTAACTCCACTACATCGAGGTTTAACTCTACAGTTAACTGTAGCTAACTGCAGGGTGAAATGGTAATCTCTACGTTACCGTATATTCTCTATAGAAAGGCCGGGCCTTGTATTTTCGACCCTAAAAGTCGGAAAAATTTGGGTCGATTTGAGATTTTTGCGTGCTCAACAAAACTTTAAAAGTGGAATCAGGTAAGCTCGTGTTAACTAAGAAAACGCGAAAAACAGATTTGCGAATTTCTTTTCTAGGCTGATATATAGGTCCTCAAGGGGCCTTCTATTAGAGAGGAGCCTTCTATTAGAAAGGGGCCTTCTAATCGAGAATATACGGTAACTGTACAGTTATCTGCAGTTAACTGCACGGTTACAGTTAATAACCGGTTAGTAACCGTTATTAACTAACAATTTCGGTAACTTGAAGGCTCTGGTCAGTTACCGATAAGTTACTGCATATTAGCGCGGTAACTTACTATCACCCACCTAATCAAGACGACACTTGACAAAAATGACATTTCACAAAACGAAGTATCACCTAGCCGAATTTCGGCTGATCTGGTGTCAAATTCTTTGTCTAACAGTCTTCTCTTTTCGAAGCCTAAAAAGGGTACATTGACGTGTCAAATGACCACTCCGACTTGCGTTATTATTGTGCTTTGATTTCTGCACTTTGTATTTTTTTATAACTTTTTTAAGCAATTTGCATTATATGTTAGTCCAAGAAATATAATTTGAAAAAAGGTTTTATTTAGCAAATAACAATAAATATTAAGCAAATCGCTGTCTAAATTCAGGCAAGAAAAAGTCATATTCAGTGTAATTGTCTTCTGCAGTTTAACCAAACTGTATGTAAAATTTGCTTTTTTAGGCAATCTTTTAGCCAGTATAATAACGCTTCTTCTAGCTTTTGGAAATCAGTCTGAACTTTTTTAAAACACATGAAGAAATTGAAGCATGAAGCAGGTTCATAAGGAGTATATTCAGCAACTTTTGACTTTGACTGTTTGCACTTTTGTCACAACACTACCACCATTGCGGATACCAAGAATAATGGTCTAACGCCACCTAAGGCACATTGGCAATACCATTTCAAAGCTCTTTCATACAAATTCTGCCTTGAGAGATTTCTCCATTTTTGGTTTTCAATTCAATCATTTCTTTTCTGTCTGAAATAAAAAATATAGTACAGTCGACAATTGAACAGCCCAAACTGTGAAATGTTGATCCTTCAAATTTTCGGCCGGACTCTCTTTTATTTCCTCCTCCCGAAAGCACCCAAAACTTGTTTTGGGTGCTTTCAGCAGTTTAAACGCATAGAAAACATGTTTTAGGTGGCTGTCGTCTATTTTTCGAAAAATAAACGGTGACCAAATTTGACTTTTATCTTGGGGGACCAAGGTGAACCAATCGAAAGGGTTGATAGTAGTTTTTGTTAACCGGGGCATACCGCTTCGGGGGCGCAGAGGGCTTCAGAGTCAGAGATCCGCACACCACATACTTAGACACAAAAATGTGACTCTGGATCAGTGTTTTCATAATTCACACTAACAGTGACACTGACATTGACACTGACATGTCAGTTTAGCAAACTGACATTTTTACAGTGGTCATAGACATGAAAAAACTTGTCTTTTCGAAATTCTGTAAAGTGCGTTAGAAAGCTGACGAAATTCTGATTGAGAAAAGTGTTATCACATTTTCGACCCGCCTATGAAAAAAAGCCGGAAAAAATAAGTGTCAGTTTCATTTTTAATGTCAGTTTAGCAAAAAATGTCAGTGTCAGTTTAGACTTTTTTTGTTAAACTGACATTAAAAATGAAACTGACACTTATTTTTTCCGGCTTTTTTTCATAGGCGGGTCGAAATGTGATAACACTTTTCTCAATCAGAATTTCGTCAGCTTTCTAACGCACTTTACAGAATTTCGAAAGACAAGTTTTTTCATGTCTATGACCACTGTTAAAAAATGTCAGTTTGCTAAACTGACATGTCAGTGTCATGTCAGTGTCACTGTTAGTGTGAATTATGAAAACACTGCTCTGGATGCATAAAAACAATATGCATACAGTCAAACCTCTATATAGCAACCCTCTATATCGCATCCATCTCTACTTGCATCCGATTTTTTGTTTCGGGTTGATTGGCCGGAAATAAATTACCTATTATCAACCCTCTAAATCGCATCCACCTCTATATTGTATCCGGGAGGGCCGGTCCTTGCGGGATGCAATATAGAGGTTTGACTGTAACAGAGTTTTCTTATCAGGGCTGGGGCGGAAGACAAAAAAGTCGGAACGAAAATCGGAACCGGAAGTAGAAAATTTCAAACCGATAGTCGGAATCGGAAGAAAAAAAAGTGTCGGAAATCGGAAGACGGAAATCGGAAGAAATTCAATAAACTTCCAATTTTTTTTCGGCACTTGTATCGTTCACTCCACCACCCAAATTTTCGAAAGCGGACCAAAACACGTCCTTCACGTCCTTTCTCCTCTCTCTTTGATACGATAGAAGAAACATTTTGAACATTTTCTGGTCTGAAAATTCTAATTTTTCTCATAAATTTTGACTTTAAGTCTTTAAAGGAAGGGGGGGGAACTTTATATACGCATCATCTTAGGTCACAGGTTCGACTACACTGGCTGTAAACATATTTTTGTCCTTTTATTTACAAGTTTAGTGTCAAAATGATCCTCACCCTCTTGGCTATCCAATAAAACCATCAGCACAGTCTTTTACGCCTACCGAGCTTGTAACCAGGCTAAAATAGGCCGAATTTCCGAAAATCGATGGTTTTCGAGGTTTTTCTTTGACTGGTTTTTCTACAAGTCACAAGTTTTATACAACCAAAATGTAGCCAAGACTCTAGACTTTCGTTTGAGCTATCAACAGAGCAAAGGTTAGTATAAAGTTGGAGCTATAATTTTAAAAACATCCAACGACGTCCAACTCCATGACATCCTACACAGGACTATCTTAGAACTTTTTAATTTACATACTCCTTTGCAACCTTATACTCAAAATGTAGCTCTGCTTCTTGGCGTCATTTTCAGTATATAGCTGTAAATGAGCATCTGAATTAAAATGCAAAAAAACGTCAGTGCCAAAATAAAAAAGGCGATGCGTATAGGAAGTCTCCCCCTTTAAGGTTATATGGTCTTTCCAGGGTATTTGACGGTAGTTTATCGGTTATTTATTACATTTTTAGGCGCCGACTTTGGCAGGGTAGGTCAGCATACCGTATTTGCTCTGATTATGCTTCCGTCTCTATTATTCCCCAGCTTCTGATAAAGCCTCACCCCCGACGGGGAAAAGATACTATGGAGGACTTTTCAACCTCGAAGATAGGTTGAATGATAAGGGTTGATCCTTATCAGAATAACCGCATTGGTCTTTATTAGAATTAATACGGTGTAGATCTCAAACATGTTTCCCAATTACAATAATAAAAATTTATTAAAATATGTTTGAGCCTGTCTAAAATGCGTGTTTGAAAATGTTTCTTTTATCGTATAAAAGAGAAAAAATAGCTAAGGACTTGTTTTTGGGCTATTTTTTAAAAATTTGGGGGTCGGGGAGTAAACGAAAGAAGTACCAAAAAAATTCTACGTTAACTATTTTCTTCCGATATTTCCGAAATTCGCCCTATTTTTCGGAAATCGGAAGACGGAAATCGGAATTCCGTCCCAGCCCTGTTCCTTATGCTTTTTGATCATTTGAAATCTTTAAAAATCAGCTTGGGAAACCAAGTCGTCTGAAAACTAAAACTTTCGTAGATAACCCAGAGAATAGGCATGAATTCTGTACGTATCACATAGGAAATATGAAAAAACGCTAAAACAGATAAAAAATTAGGGGCTTACATTTTACATTCGGTCGATTCCCCTGTGAGTTTTGTTTTTCAGAGGCAAAGAAATTACGATATTATTTGTCTGTTACATTGTGATTTTTAAGTTTGCTAAGAAACTTTAACGTTTGTTTTCAAAATTCGGAAACAGACTTACCTGAATCAAAGCAGTCAACTTCTGCTTTATAAATTAATCGAATAGCGTTGGTTTTGCACCTAAAGTAGTAGTTAAGATAACATTGTAGCCAGATTCGTAGCAGACTAATCAGTCTCTATCTAAAATAAAAATATATTATTTAAAATAGACGATAACCTCGAGTAAAACTTCTTATTAACGAAACTCAACAGACCAGGATTAGATATTTGAGGTTTTGCTAACGAAAAGGCTAATATAAATGATTTTGGCCATAGTTCTGAATCCGTCCATTGAATATTTTTTCTGTTAGCACAACTTTGCAGCTAAGATCAAGGACTTTAAATAAAAAATTAACAAGCTACATACCTCTAAGAAGTTTCAGACAAAAATCTCAGGTTCTCACTCAGATCGACCCTCAGGCCACAATTGACTGATTGTCGGCCTGAGTGCGGACCTTACCATTATTATACAAATTTTTTGAACGAAGTTAGCTAGTTAATAACTCATTTTCAAGCTCCTAGTCTTAGCTACAATATAGTAATAACAGAAGTAAATTTCGTGTAGAAAAAATTTACAGCTGTTCAGTCGACACTGTGAACGTGCTCATTGCAAAAGAAAGTCATTGTGAAAGGAACTAAAGCACTATCGAAAAAAAACAAGGGTGACCGAGGCAAAAGGGAGCAAATTCGGCACTAGGTCTAAGATGGCTTTATGTGCTAAACCAACGAAACATTGGCTGGTAGTTTGTTAATACGAGGCCTAAGTTAAAAAGAGGGTACGAGGATTTCGACGCTGCTCGTTTATACCTCTCCGTAAAAAGCTACTCGGTTTTACCCTCCAATAATTTTTTAGGGCTACCGAGACTATAAGTATACCTGACCACCGAGACTACCTAAACCCTTTTTTATAAAAAAAAGCTGGAATTAGTAATGGTTTGGCCCTGAGCCTAAGGGCTAAGCCTGAAAATTATTGGGAGGGGTAAACCGAGTAGCTGTTTTCGGGCGGGGTAAAACCGAGTAGCGCCGAGATGTTCAATGTACCACATTATCCTTGCTGCATGCAAAGTTTTCAAAATTGTGTCCTTGATATGCCATTTTTTGACGATGAGTGCCATTATTGTTCACTTGGTTGTCTAGATTTACTACGAAGGTTATGCCATTGAAGTTGCACAACAAACTTGTGTGCCTTCATCATCCCTTTGTCGATATGCATAAACAGACTCTGCTATTCTTTCTATAGTGCCTCTTGTAGACACGACTTTGGCTTTTCTTACTATCTGAAGAATATTGTTGAATTAATTCTTATATGGGCATGCCATGGACCTAACCAGGCGGGGAGGTGGGGGTGGATACTGACCTGCCTGAAGTACAGTTTTTCTTATAAAGAGGACACTATTTGAATTTTGACGATAAAAACTAAGGTTGGAATAAGACGGTCCGAATCTTCTCGAGAATATTCCCGGGAATATTCCCGATCTAAATCTTGTTTTTCCGGTCCGACTCGGTCCGAATTTTTATCTCTAAATAATTAAATTTTTTCAAAAAATCATAAAAAATCAATCAAAATCGTTTAAAGAACACATCAAAATCTTCATCAAAATAGATACCATTACATACGGTGCTTGTATATTTTAGGGTATCTGGATAGCCTTTCAGGTTGGCTCATCTTGGCCCCAATGAAAAAGTCAAATTTGGTCACATTTTTTTAAATCAAAAAGTGACGACCGCCACCTAAAACATGTTTTAAGCATGATCAGGTGCTAAAACTTTGAAAAAGATGATT
This sequence comes from Ditylenchus dipsaci, assembly GCA_004194705.1. Lineage (NCBI taxonomy): Eukaryota > Metazoa > Nematoda > Chromadorea > Rhabditida > Anguinidae > Ditylenchus > Ditylenchus dipsaci. Next base: position 32,788 of record SADC01000984.1, read on the forward strand.
TTGGGTGATTTTGGGTCACGTAGGGATTCTGTATTCTAGATAAAAAAATCATTTTCGAAAATATTCGGACCGATTTCTCATTGTCGATCCAATCTAAAATTCGGACCGGAATAAACCGTGAATATTCCATCACCCAACCTTAATAAAACTTACAAAACTGGTCTAGATGACTATCGAGATTGTCTCGTAGCCAAAGTATGGTTCCGAAGACTTTATATTTCATGAATCACGTACGAGATAAGAAAGAACATGTCTACGCCCGATCTTACATAGGTTGCCAAAATTATATCATACAGTCAAAGCTCGATTTAGTGACACCCCAAAAGTTCGTTCCCGCCTAGGGTCCGCACTTTTTTACCTAATTTTCGACGTCTTTATCAATCCTAATTTAATCAATCCTAATTTTTGACGTCTTTTATCAATTCTGTCATGACAGTCTGGTCCTAAATATCATAGGATTTCGATTTTGCGGATCGTTTTTTGAAAAGAAAAAATTTTTCGGGCTAAAAAAGTAAAAGCTCGATATAGTGACACCTTTTTGTTGAAAACAGGTGTCACTATAACGAGTTTTCACTTTTTTAGCCGAAATTTGTTTTTCTTTTAAAAAACAATTGGCAAATCGAAACCCTTACGATATTTGGGACTAGACTGTCGTAACTGAAATGATAAAAAAAACTTCAAAATTTGTCGGACCTACCGTATTCTCTCTAATAGGCCGACACCCTCTAATAGACCGACACCCCCTACTTTGAGGGACCGTATCTCAGTCCGAAGAAAAAAATTACATCGCTGTTTATTGCGTTTTCTTAGTTCCCACGAGCTCTATCGATTCCGCTTTTTCGATTTTGTATTTTCACCCGAAAATGTCGAGTTCGACCCAAATTTTCACGATTTTTGAAGGGTTGAAAAATAAAACGACATGTCGGCCTATTAGAGAGAATACGGTATACGGAAACGATCATTCGGGGTGTACTATATCGAGGTTTGACTGTATCCTAAATTTTCAAGAAAACGCCACCGTTTTTACATAGCTGGTACAAGAAATTCTTTTAAGGCGAATATGAAACATTTTGTGAAAAAATCAAATTTTGAAAAATGAACAGAAAAATAAAGCAATTTTAACAGGGCACTCCCATTGCATATAGAGCCACAGACCTCATTCAAATTGTTTGTGTTTCTTTGAATTCCTATCTCCATAATCCATTTTGGACTTGGTGTATGGTTTCAAAATTGCTCCACGGATTTTCAACAAAGGTTTCAAAATCTTTTGCTAAATTGAAATGCACTGACTGGCTTAGAATATTGCTGTGAAGATAGCGAGCTTCGATTTACCCAAACTTAACTCTTTATTTACATCAATGGAATATTCACCAATCACTTCAGGTATATTGAAATTCCAATTTGTGGGTTCGGAATATTTGTGCAAACACATGATAATGGCTCCATAATCAAGAAATTCAGCAGGTGACTTAAGAAATAAATAAATGTGATAAAAAGTAAAAATGTAATTAAAGCTGTCAATCATTTATATAAGATAGCTCGGAAAAGTACAGGATGGTCTAAGAAATTCGACCGATTTTAAACGGCCGTAACTTTTTTCCTTGACATCATTTCTACGAACGGTTTTTTGGAGTCATCTTAGAAAAATATACATTGTGTTTGGTATATAATGTGAAAAACACGATTTTTGCTTGTCCCCTTGTGGTTTTGGTTCTGGTCTGGCCGGGAAAAAATTTACGGCCGCTTAAATCCGCCGAATTTCTCGGTCACCCTGTAAAAGCGATTTTTATAATTTGTTTTCCCTGACATTTTTTTGGTGTATAATGCCCCCCTCAGTAGTACACCACAAGTTTTGTATATCAAAGAATGCCGCCTTTGTGCCCCATACTTATGGGCACTTTCAAAGAGAAGCCAATAGGTATAGGAGGGTGTTAGGCTCCGCCCTTTTTCACCATACCTATGAGGTAGAGGTCAATGCACTCAAACTTGGTCCCTGTACTACTCCACTTTAGGCTTAGGCTTATGGGTGAAAATGGCGGAGCCTAACAGCCTCCTATACCTATGGGCTTCTCTTTGAAAGTGCCCCATAGGTATAGGCAGAAAGGCGGCATCCTTTGAAGATGGAAAACTTGGCCCAGGCACTACTCCCCTCTCCTTTTTGTGGTTTTAGTTTGAGTTTCATCGCCCAAAGGTAAGCCTTCTTGACTGCATTCCAACCGCTGAAGTGTGTTAGAAGTGTGATAGATCATCTATATGAGATAGCTCAGAAAAAAATCATTTTTCAATATTTTTTGATTCGCAAAAAATTTACTGAGTTTCAGGAGTTGAAATTTGAAGTTTTTAAAATGACTTTTCAAGACCGATTTCATTGTTCTGTTTTTGCCATACAATTTTTCGCTCTGATATTTTTCTTTGGTATATAATTTGAAGAGCACGATTTTAGCTTGGTACCCGTATGGTTTTGATCTAGTCTCCAAGTCCAAGTGTCCAAGATTACACAAAAATGGCAACCGGAATTTTTCCAGATAAAAGTCGGAAATTTCGCGCGGACAAAAGTTTAGTTACCATACTTTTCGGCCACACATCGAGTTGATTTTTTCAGGACCACTTTTTCGGTAATGTCAACTGGTCCTGAAAAAATCAGCTCGATGAGTAGTCGAAAAATGGGCTAACAAAACTTTCGTCCATGCGACATTTCCGACTTTTATCCGGAAATAGTTGCAAAAAATCTTTATTTCAGACGGTGTGCGGATGCCCTCAATAAAAATTTTCAGAAGTGTCCGACTTTTTTTGGACACTCTGTGCATCTAACTTTGGTCATGGTCACACTAAATCTTGAAACTTTTTCCAAGAGTGGTATTGACTACTAAGAAAACCAAGTTTTATTTAAAGGGAGGGGGGACTTTATATACGCATCGCCTTTTGTCGAAAGTTCTAGTCCCTCTGGGGTGTTTTAATTTAATTTTTTAGTAAGTTTTTCGACTTTCAGGTCCAAAATCATCGAGCAATCGATTGCAACCATTTCCAGCACTGCTTTGCTGTCACTAACTACCTCAATTTTGCAATTTTTGGCAAGGACCACAAAATCAAAGTAAACTAGCCGAAATGATGCGTACTAGGAACTGAGATTTTTGCGATTTCAATTTACATGATTTCATACAACCGTATGCTGAAAATGACGGCAAGAAGCAGTGCTACATTTTGAGTGTAAGGTTGCAAATGAGTATGTGAATTAAAATTGGGGAAAACGTCAGTTCCAGGATACTACCGAAAGTACTGGTATAGTCCTATTGAGGATTTCATCGAATTGGATTTTTTATATTTTAGCCCTAACTTTATACCAACTTTTCATCTGTATGATAGCTCAAATGAAAGCCAGAAGCTTGGCTACATTTTGACACTAATTTGTAAATAAAAATAGGAAAAAAATTAGGTCTGCAGCCAGTGGTAGTCAAACCTGTGACCTAAGGCGATGCGTATATAAAGTTCCCCCCCCCTTTAAAGGCAAAGTTTCCATTGAAACTTTTTTCCAAAATCAATATTTGCGACTACACAGTTTAGATACATTTCATTGAAAATTTTTCTAAGTATTTTCTTCATTGCTTTCATTGTCATCATCTTCGAATACCAAACCCGTTGGTTTAGCTCGCTTTCTTCGGTTTCTATCCACTAATTTTAACGGCGTAGATTGTGGATCTGAAGCCTTCATAGTCTTTTCATGTCTTTTGAGACCATATTCTGACACTTCCGGGCTTTGATTTTCTTTAGCAGACGCAGCTTTTAGTAACGTCTAAAATGAACAAATTATTTAACGAGCAATAAAAGAACAGCTTACCGTCAAGTTTTGACTTCGTCTAAGGCATTTTTAAGCAACTCTACATTCTTTGAATGGATAGCATCTTGATCCAGAACCTTGCTCAAATGGACGCTTTCCAAGACATATTTGAGAGTCAGGGAACTCTCGGTGATATTTCCTAGCTTCAGACTTCTCATTGCGAAAATAGACCTTAACAAAAACTATGCTTTGTGTTTCTTAGCGTAAAAGTTGTTTTGTTAAAATGACTATGCGGTGAAAATATATACCGTATTCACTCTATTAACTCCCCATGGGGAGTTATTTTTCAACTATCGAAAAATCGGAAAATTTTGTGGTCGATTTTGAGATTTTCGGGTGCTGAAAACAGTTTGAAAACTGAAGTTAGGTAATCTCGTAGTAACAAAGAAAACGCAAAAAACAGATTTGCAAAATGTTTGCTTTAGGCTGAGATATGGGGTCTGTAGGGTGGGGACTTATTAGAGGGTGGATAGTTATTAGAGGGTGGGGAGTTAATACAGTGAATACAGTAAATAACGATGGTCAACTGAATTTGTTGTTTTTTCTAACAATGCAGGTGTGTTCTTAAATGCATTCAAGTATAACATAAGGATGAACACGGCACGTCAAAATTTGAATTTCATAGCACTTCAAAACCAACAGAACGCCAAGATTTTCAGGTATTTTAAACATTTTTGGCGCAATTCGAGTTTTTCCCACTTATTTTTGTATTGAATGTTGTTGTTAAATTCGTATACCAAAAAGCATGCAAAATCAATAATAACATAAGTGCCTAATTTTCTTAACCAAGATGTGCTTAAAAAGTGTTGCTAAAAGCTGTAATACGATCATTAGGAATCCAGTGGTCTAAATTTATAGTGGTCACTCAACATGATCATATTTCAGAAAACGATATCAATTTTGACCAGATCTGATCAAATTTTGTTAAAGAAACTAATTTCGGCTTTAAAAATTAATTTTGGTAGTGTTCTCGGTCAAAAAGTTACTCAGCATAATCTGACTTTCTGGTCTCCATATACTTGAAAACGCTAAAAAAAAAACTACAAGTAGCTCGGTAAAACTGTAAATAGGTCACATTTTTGTAAAAAATTAACATGTGGGTACGAAAAAGACTGCTTTTTTTAATACAGAAAAATTGATATAAACATAGGTGAAAAAAGTTAGGGAAGACTCAAAGAAGTGCTCGCCGTTTTTCCAAATATATTATGGGTAGTGTAAATCAAAAAATCTAGCGCTATTCTTTTTTTTGCTATTGCATATTTGGTGTCATTTAAAAGCTGAGAAATTTGATACCAAATACTATAATGTTAACAGACATAAGAAAAATTGCGACCAGAAAAGAAAAAGGAAAAGAAATCAATTTTTTTGGGAATTGGTCTTGGCACGAAAGTTCTCTAATGCTATAAAATTCAAATTTTGACGGGCCGTTTAAATGTGTATGGCCCTGGATATGGTGCTTTTTGTCTTGAAAATGGCAATTTGATTGGCTAAAATTTGCCTTTTGTTGTTCAGCCTCTTTTTATTATTTTGGTGCCTTTTTTCTCAAGTCTGCCGCTTTGTAAAAATTTGTCACCTTTTGTACAAAATTCGGTTAAAATATGTTCTTATCAACTGATAATTACAAAGGTTGCAAATTAACAAGAAAATATTCTAGATTCGCATGAAAAAAAAATGAGATTAAGGACAATAGGCCTCCTATAAAAAACTAAAGTTCAGGTTCAAGTCTAAACTGACTGAAAACAAAAATTAGCCAGTTTTCAAAGTGAAATATAGTAAAACTCAATTTTTTTCTTTAACTTTTCTGTATTTAAAATTTTTTTGTAATTAAAATTTTTTTGCTTACTTCCACTTGGCATCAACAAATGTATCGGCAACATTTTTGAGCACTCGCTTCCGCTCTTTTTTCTCCAAAATAGTTTCGTAGACACTGTCCGCAAGATTGCTAACACCTAGAGTAGAAGCTTCCGCATTCCAATAGATAAAATAAGTTTTTCCTTTAGTCTGATCAGCATAGCAAAAAAAATTACAGGAAGAATTAAATGTGTTGCTACCAGCAGGACTAGATTCTTTTGGTTTTTGAGCTTGTTGACGATATTTTTGGCCAAACATGTTATTTTGTTAATATTAAGAATGAAGCGGAGAATAAAGAAAATTAAAAAATGATGAGTGAACAGGTCAGTGAATAGCGTCTTTAAATTTTTATCATATCTTTTATTCACATTTTCTTACATATATAAATGAAGACATTTTTATTTAAAGGACCATACTTGTTGATGACAATGGGAGTTTGGCAAATTCAAATGCGCGCGGCACACTTTTTTCATTCCGAAATTATTTTTCAAATGCTTTATGATGTATTATCGTTAATGATAAAAATAACAAAGCAGAAACCGGAATCGAACTTGAGATCAACAGTCACGTCACAGCGCTACATACAGTACCCAAGTGCACCGCCTTCTCCCTCTTGCAAAGAGTATTTTACTCTAAGCTAACTTTTTTTACGCTAAAGACTAAGGCCTAAGCCTAAGTTGGTCCGCTACACTTTGCAAAAAAAATTTTAAAAATCAAGGGAACCCAAATTAGTACGCTTAGAGAAATATACTCTTTGGAGGGGGGGTCGCATTTGGGCTTTCACGAGCGCTACTATACCGCTGAGCCACTAGGCCACTCACATAAAAGTTCGTTTTTATCTTGATATACAACAATACATAATTCAAAAAGTATTTTTGGAGTAAAAAAGTGTCCGCGCCATAGCGTGTCAAGCGTCAGATCCAAGTTTAATTCAGTTTTAAATTATGAATTTCGTGTCGAGACCATGCGACAATTCTTCGATCCCAATTTTTCATTTATTATTGAATTTTTTTCTGTTTGATTATAAATATATTATAGAAATCGAAAGCTAAGTTCCAGCTCCACCTTTCTGTGTTTTTACTTTCTTTATTGTAGATTTATAGGCACTTATTTAGTTGGGGGGGGGGGGGGTGTTGATCGAATTTTTTTTTTTTCGTAAATCAATGACTCCTAAGTATTTTTTATACGCTAAAAACGATGAAAAAGCTGTTTTCCGACACTTTTTCATATAAAAAGTCGTTTTTTTTGAAAAAATTTTTTTGACAAAAATCGACTTTTTGCTTGGAAGACCAGGTAACCACCTTTAAAACGTCAAAGCTACAAATGAATTCCGACTGAAAAGACTTTTTATTTAACAAGAGGTGAAAAAACTGCTCTATTCGCCCTTATAGTCTTTATAGACACTGATTCGATGCCAAAGTGATAGAAGACATTGTTCCCTTGAAGTAACGTCGCCACAAGTAACGTCGCCTGTCGATGCTTGAATTTAACTCGAGTCACCACAGGTATTCTTCGATATAGCTAACAATTTGGCTTCTAGCGGTTCCATATTCCTTCTTGTGGCGATGCTTGAATATCTGGTGCATGGATTCGATGCTCTGAGTGTAGATATCGGAGTCGTCAGGATTGACGAAATTCTCCGAATGGTTCACCACATAATGCTCATACCCTTCTGGAAGATCAGCGACGCCATTATATCCAGCCAACCGTCGGTCATAATTGCAGTGCCAGGGAGAATATACTTCTGTAATTTGGGTAGTGTTTAAAATAAATGTATGATGTAGGATAACCCGTATGATGGAATTGAGTGTGACGGCGTCTCGTTTCTACAGGCTCGATAAAGCATCCCCTACCACCACGCTCGCGCCAGTCACAAACTATTGCTGATCAACCACACGCACAACATTGTACTTTCTGCGAGAGATCACAGCTTCATCCACCTCCACTACTTTCCATGACCTCCAATTGCTCAGGATGCGAGAGATACCAGCCAGACAAACTTCGCGAAACCGATCCTTCATTCGAGAATCGTATCGCTGCTTAAAGTGGACCCATTTTCTCGTCGGGATTCGAACTCAAAATCGTCTTGCTTGCACATATTTCGACACCAGAAATAAGACATTTTGATATGCTTAATTTCTTTTTTGAAATTTTCATTCCAGATCATGATCACTACCTCTTTTAGCGTTGAAAAGCTTGCTTCAAACCAGGTTCCTACAAGAAAACCTGTCTTTTTCCACATCCTTCTTTGAACACTGCCATTTGCCATACTTTCGACCCTGCTCCGGCTTCTGAAGCTTCATTTCACTGCCACATTCACACGTTCGACGAGAATGCAGGAGACAAGCTCTTGAAGCCACCGCACAAAATCGTCCTCTGGCAAAAACAACTTGTGATTAAGCGCATCGAGATTGAAATTTTTTAGCTCTCCATTGCCTAACTCCAATTCAGCGAAAGCAAACTGAAAAATGGTACCTTGATACTTCAAAAAGATGGAATTTGAACATAGTTTTGTTAACTGGGGCCTACCGCATAAAGAAACTCTGGTATGCATACATTTTTATGCATCCAAAGTCACTTTCGAGTGATTTGCGTCTAAGGTATGTGGGTGTGCGCATCTCAACCCAAGCAACCAAGCCTCTGCACCCCGAAGGGGACGCAGGGGGCTTGGTTGGTTACAGTACGCACTCACTTACCTGAGACATAATTCCGAGCAAGACTCTTGATTAAAAATGCATATAGTGGCTCTTTTGCCCAGCTCCAGTGACCAAAACGGGTAGGATACCTTGATACACAATATTTTACCTTGGGGACCAAGGCAAAAAGTCATATTTGGTCAAAAAAAATTTTTCTTCAAAAAATCAATTTTTTGTGGGAAAAGTGTCACAAATAACTTGCTTATCGTTCAAGTACATAAAAATTACTTAGGAGTCATTTAAACATGATTTTTAAATAAGTGAAAAATGCGGGCTTTTACAATGTGTTTTTACAGAATTTCACTAAATTTCTGGGTTTTTTTCGGTGATAATGACCACAAAACATGCAGAAGCACGCAGAAAAAAAAAGCCACTGGAAGCTTGCTAATGCTGCAGAAAAATAAGAAATTATAGTTGAGCCAATTAACCAAAAATGGTAATGGCTAAAAATGAAGTTTTCAATCAAATCCAGCGATGAATTGTTTTTTACCAGACAAAATTTCGATTTCTGATGACGTCAATCATTAAGAATCATCTGTCATGTAATTAAAATCAAAAAGTGCAGAAAGATTTTGAAAAAAAAGGCATTAAAAGTTTTAATATTTAGCAAAAAATAAAAAACACAACGCCAATGTGTATCTGACAGCATATAAGGTTTTGACACGCTGTGGCGCCGATTGAAATATGCAATTATCCTTGTCATCAACAAGTAATGTCCTTCAACAATTTTAACCAAAGTAGCGCGCCTGGCAAAATATGTTTTTCTTGCTGTTTATTTCATTTTTAATCTTCTGGTAAGAGAAACCCCAGCACCCAGCTGTTTCGAAGCTTATTTGTGCTATGTCCAAAAAGAAAATGACCGAAAATAAGAGAAATGACCATCCCTTGACCTATGACGTCATATGACGAGGCACAACCTCAGTAAAAATTATTGATAGGGCGGGGATTTTTTTTTTTGATTCAATGTTATTAGGAAATATAAAAAAAAGTTTGATTTGTCGTTGTTCGTCAAAATATCAGCGCATTGACTAATAAAGAATAAAATTTGCATCAAAATGCCCGTAGATTTGTCAAAATTTATCAATTTTTCCAATCAAATTTTTCACAACCGAAAAACCGATTTTCGAAAATCAAAAATAATTTTTTGAAATAACACTCAGGGCTGATAAACATGCATAACTTTTGTTCTACGGAGGCAGTGTGTTAAGTAGGGTTGTCGTGCGCTCGTAATTTTTGAGCGCTCGAATCGAAAACTCGAATTTTGTGGGGACTTGTGGGGCTTGACTTTCAGACCGAACACGCCAACATTTTGATTGAACAAAAAGCTAAAGCTGTCAGCTTGGGTCATTGCTGAGATCATAGATTTGATCATCATTTGAGTAAACTTAACTCTTTATTATTAAATTATATAACAACTAGCTCGCGTAGGCCCGTCTGCGCCGGTCCCTACGCTCGCGGCACGCTGCTTAATGCACCGCATCTAAAACTCTCCTCAAACGAGAACATCATTTTCTACATAAACTCATTCATATAATCAGCATAAACTACTATCCACATAAATAAGCTCAAAATCAATACACAAAAATCGGCTCTTCAAGCATACTACCTGTTTTCTGGTTGTTACACTTTTCGACCCTGAAAGGGCGAGTTTCAATCGCTTAAAAGTATTTTTGAGTTCTAACCGGTTTCAAGTTTCTGAAAAATATTTCTCAGTTTTTGTGTGTGCCAGAAGAATGGTTGAAATACTTTTCGACCCTGAAATGGCGCTTTTCTGCCGGAAATTTAAAAAGCTTTTATTCTCAGAAGTTCCTTATCATTTTATAAATTTTTTTGACCAACGTGTAGCCCAGAATCTCAGCTTTCTAACAAGCAATTAACAGACTGAATGAAGTTTCAAAAAGTTGGAGAAAAAAGTCTTTTAATGAAGCAAATTTTTTCAAAATGTAGTCCATTCAAAAACCGTTCTCTCAAGTTTTTAAAACTTCATTCAGTCAGTCAATAGCTTGTTAGAAAGCTGAGATTCTGGATACACGTTGGTCAAAAAAAATTTGAAAATGATAAGGAACCCTGAGAATAAAAGCTTTTTAAAATTTCCGGCAGGAAAAGTGCCATTTCCGGCAGAAAAAGCGCCATTTCAGGGTCGAAAAGTATTTCAACCATTCTTCTGGCACACACAAAACTGAGAAATATTTTCAGAAACTTGAAACCGGTTAGAACTCAAAAATACTTTTAAGCGATTGAAACTCGACTAAAAACTCGAAAAATATTGAGCACTGAAACTCGAAATGAAAATTCGAAATTATTTTTCGACCGCTCAAATCTCGAAACTTCAGCTAGAAACCGAAAATTTCGAGTATTCAAGCGAAGAACTCGAAATCGAGCGCTCGATTACCCTAGTTTTAAGGATAGTGATTTTAAGCAATTTCATATGAAATAATAAAATTGACTTGTTCATTTGTACTTTTGTAAAAAATTAAATATGTTTCAAATGTTGTGAGAGGCACACCTGAAAACCAAAACGCATTGCTACAAATCAAATAAATTCCGCTCAGAAGGGTATAAAAATCGGCTACAACAGACCAAAAATTTACGTTGATTTACAATACATATGGGCAGATATGGGTAAGTACACTCGATTTAACGATACAATTTTTCCGGTTGCCAGAGTCACGTTAAATCGAATTTGGCTGTATTTCAAACAATTGATCAACACACAGCCAATGCGTACAATCAGGGCCGCAACTTCAACGTTTTCAAGGGAAAGGTAATTACCTAATTTTTTCGGTAAAGGGGGGGGGGTAATTACCCTATATCCGCCAACAGACTCCGGTCGAAGATCTTCACAGGACAAGAAAACAACTTCCAAGCGAGTGACCGACAGTCTGCGATTGGACAAGACCAACTATTGAATTGTCACTTATGAATTAGCGCTTGTGTTTGCTGTCTGTAAGGGTAAAGTTTGTAAGGGCACTAAGTTCTAAAAAGGCGTATACTAAAGCGGGATTCGCGGGTCTAAATGTAAAAACTGGCAAAATTGAACTAAAAAGTGTCGGACCCTAGCGGGAACAAACTTTGGGATGTACACTATGCGGGACTCCACTGTTACTTGGTAAAACTAAATATACTGAATTCTTGATATACTTTAAAACCGGCACTACCTCTTATTAGCGCTGGCATGCCCCTTTAAAGAGATAGTCTCGACACGAAAGGATTTTACCAAGTTTTGCGCTTTTTAAATATGAGCTTGGAGCCTATTTTGTCGAAAACTTGGTGTTTCAATCAGGGAGGGAAAAGATCAGATCAGATAGATTGATCTGATGTTTGGCGATCTGATCTGATCTTTGCTCACCTCTGGTTGCAAAGACAGACAACCTCTGGTTGCAATGACAGACAAACTTATGCGAAGTTAAAAGTTGGATTAGTAACATCAATAGGGTGGCCTTTCAGATCAACAGGTGGCTTTTTTTGCTTTCATTGCTTGTTTTCTCGTGTATTCTATCAGCGCATCTAAAATTTTTATATACCAATCTGAAGATTTTCCTCATCTTTTTATAAAACCTGTTGATGCTGTCATCCTTCGCTCTGGCATTAGGTATCTTCTCTCTTTTGTTCTTTTTTTAGCTCTCGGTTTAACCAAAGTTTCTAAATTCATTCAGAACATACTAGAGTTGGGCAATGGGCATATGCCCGGACATATCTCCGGCATTTATTATGAATTGGCCGAATCTGGAATTTCGGGCATTTTCCTTCTATATATTTTTGAGATTTGGTGGTCTTCAAAAAGTTCAAAGGACAGTTCGTGGCAATTTTTGTAAATTTTTTTGCTACTTTTTAAATAAAAGTACCATTTCATGCTGAAAGTTTTATTCTAAGGCATACAAATATATAAAATGTCCTCAGAAATTTGAATAAAGACTGAAATTTAAAATATTTGTTGGTTTCCAAATATGACCTGAAGTTGGGCAGTAATTTGTTAACATAGCGACACTCCAACCAGTGCAGGGAACTCATCCTTGGCTAGACCTTGATATTTTACACCTTTGCTATTGAAAAGTTTTGAAATGTTTGTGCTAGATTTGTTCAGAGAACTCTCCTCTACAAATTGGTGGAAGAAAATTTCTAAAAGATGCTAAGGGTTAGACAAAAAAGACACTAAAAGTCTAAAAAGGAGTGTATGAATGAGTTCGGGACGAGTTGCTCGTTTTTGGACTTTTGATTTATTATTTTTTAACTTATTAAATTATCTGTGTAACGTTCTCTACCGTTTTTGTAGAGTAAATTTTCGTGGGGAAGGCGAGCCAATGACGAGTTTCCTGCACTGACTGCAACATTGTTCATATCTCGGAAATCGAGTATTATTTTGAATTTCTGTTAATTTTTTCAAAACTGATGAGAATATTTCGGCGCTACTGTAATATACCCCCCCCCTAAAAAACCCTCCTGTAACATACCCTGCAATAATTTAGGCTTAGGAATTAGGCTTAGCCCTAAGGCTTAGCCTTGGGCCGTAGGCATTAGGCTCAGGGACAACACGCACTTTCCAAAAAAAGTATGTTTTTTGGGTACCTAAAAAATCATTGGGGAGGTATATGACAGTAGCGTCGAATTTCGTATACTAAGGTGCCATAGAATAAAAAATTTAGCTGAAAAAAGGGGTTTTTTTAAAGTACGAAAATTTCACAAAAGTACACGATCTGTCTTAAGTTTCTTAAAAAGAAGTCAGAGTTAAAAAGAGTGCCAAAGTATATTAACTGTAGTTTTCTATTCATATGTCTAATTGCGGTTATTTTATTTTTGACGATTTTTGTGAATCGCTCTTATTAAATGATAGATCTCAAAGACAATATATAACAGCTTTCACCTCTTCTTTAAGAATTTATCAACTTTGCTAACTTTTTTATTTATGTTCTTTATTTATGTTCGCTTTCGGCTTTGCTAATGAAAAATAATTGCCCAATTTAACAAAGTAGTATCAAACAATCTTGGATATTTTATTGCTTGAACACATAATTGGTGTGTGTGTGTTTGTAAGTCAGTTAGTTAGTTAGTCAGTTAGTTCAGCTTGTTGACAGCAGTATGGGCAAAACCAGTGCAAGCAGCCAAAGCAAGGTTGAGAGCAGTCAATTGACCGGCATTATATCAGTATCATCATCACCCTCATCATCGGAAAGGGTTTGCACAATGTTGTGGCCTATGAATTAATGTTAGTAGATAATAAAAAAAATAAAAAAATGACAGACACAGCACATCCGTGCAGGTTTGTGCTTGAACGTTTCCTTGCCAATTTTATATCCAAGTCACATTTTTCTGTGTCAAAAAAGTGATCATAGTTTTATATTGCCTAAACTTCGAAACTTTCAATGGTTTTCTACACTTGAAAAATCAACTCGCAGATTTTGTCTCTGCTTCCTTGTTGTCAACTTTCTTTTTTAACTAAATATTAACAATTAAATTCATGTATACTTTAGATATTTTTTCAACAAATTGTTTTTCATAGTAAGTGACTTATATCCTTGGTATCTCAATGGTCGAGCCCCAAAAGCATGTAAAATTCGGCATGGGCAGAATTTCCAACAAACTTTGATGAGTATTTCACGCTGAATGACGAAATGCTCATGAACATCTGAGCAGGGAATTTTACCCTTCACTGGAAACGCCAGACACAGGTTTAATTCAGGGTTCGAAGTGAAAAATTTCGAAAAGGAGAATTGGTTTAAAAAAGATTTTTTCATTTTTATCCAGTGCTTATTGCTATTGTGGAGCAAAAAAAAATTTTGACTAAAACTTCAAAAATAAACCGTGTCTCTAGCAGTTATGCAATCTTTTTTTTTGCAGGGATCGCCTTTAGGTCCAAAACTGTGGTGAGGATGATTATGAGGTTTCTTGGACTCCACCAGCACAGCAAGAGATAGCCACTGCCAGGACGACTAGGAAAGCTTGCATTGGGCTAGAGCTGACTGATGGTATTGCTGGTTCAAAATTGGAAAAATGAACATTTAC